>JBBPBX010016079.1:19692-33175 GCA_038048925.1 Garcialebias charrua | reverse complement strand
AAGTGGGACTAATCCAATTCTTTCTTTCTCTTTATTTCCTGATGTTTTATGTTTAAAGCTTAATGTTTAAGACACAATCCTTGCAAACCTGGGATGGACTATATTTTTATTATTTATGGGTTAATGTGCTGAAGCTTCAGCTACAAATGATGTATGTGGTGCAACTGTGGGTAACTTTAAAGACTAATTGTTGATGGAATTGACTCATGTGGTTTATTGCTTTAGTGAGCTAATGGTTTGACTAAAGTGTTTAAGGTTAATGCTGGCTGCATAAAATATGTCAGTGATGCAACTCCCTTTTATGCTGTGTTTCTGTGTGTTAATTATAGTTTTTTATAACCCTGGCATCATAATTATAAGAGGCGATTTTTTTTCTAGTAGAATATCACTGAAGGTCGAGCTGCATGGTTCACCATTAGTTACGATTAATGTGCAATATCTGGAGAAGTTGAGCCTAAACGTATGTGTTTTTAATGTGTCTCAGCAACTACCACCTCCTGATTAACACAACATCTGTACATTTAAATAAGGTATAGACAATTATGTAATGACTATTGGTTTTATGAGCTGTGGTGACTAAAACAAAGTTAATGAGCTGAAGATAAACATCTACAAGTTTAATTAAAGTTAATTCATGGTTCAAGAGAGGTTTTGCTAACACAGTCAGCTTCTGGTACCTTTGTCAGTGTGGGCAGGTGCTGAATCCTGTTGGAAATGAAACCAGCATCTCCATAAAGCTTGTCAGCTTTGTGAAAATATTGTCAATTATCGTGGCACTATGAGTTGTTATTCTTGTTGGCTTGGATATCAACGGATAGAGATTTAAACTATACATGAATTTATGAATGTACTGATGTTATTTGCATCTGTTTTATTTCCCAGATCAATGTTAACATCTCCACATAAAAAACTTTTTGTTAAAGTTCTTTTCCAATAGCTCCATGATTTTATCAGTAAATATTTCTATCTTTGAGCCTGGTGATCTGTATGCACAACTTACTACGATGTTTTGATCATTCCTGTTTATTATTTCTATTGTAACCATTTCCATTTTATCATCAACAACTATTGACATTTCACTAATTAATTTACATTTTATTTCATTCTTAACAAACAGAGCGACTCCACCACCCCTTTTATTATTTCTGTTCATAAAATAGAATTCATACCCTTCAATGTGAATACAGTATTTGTATTTTCATCATTTAGCCATGTCTCTGACAGTGCTACAAGATCAAATGTTCTGTTTAATTGTTCTAGACAATCTATTATTTTGGATATATTTGCATTTATACTTCTACTATTAAAGTGAATAATAGAAAGACCTCCATTTGTCACATTGATATCATTAAACTGCTCTTCGCTATAATATTTACAATCTTTTATAACTGGAAAGAAATTTGTATCAATAACATCTTCAATACTACAATACAGTTTATTTTGTATGTGAATGATCTAGTGAAGGTCTGGACTTCTAAAATGTGTTCTCTTTGCTGACGATACAACTTTTTTTTATTTTGGTAGTGATTTAAATCAAATGTCTGAGCTGTTAAAAATGGAGTTTGTCAAATTACAAACTTGGTTTAAATTGAACAAACTATCATTAAACCTAGATAAAACAAATTATATGTTATTTAGTAATAAAAAGGATAAATTGGATTTTTCTTTTAAAATTGATGGTGTTGAAGTTCACAGAGTAAGCGAGGTGAAGTTTTTGGGGGTAGTTATTGATGACAAACTGTCGTGGAAACAGCATATAAATTTAGTTAAACTTAAGTTATCTAGATCTACTGCGGTGCTTTACAAAGTGAAAGATTTGTTGAATGATAAAGCTCTGTATCTGTTATATAATGCAATTTTTGTTCCACATTTAATTTATTGTGTTGAAGTTTGGGGAAAGGCGTGTAAAACCATAAAGAAGCCTATTTTTATTTTACAAAAAAGAGCTGTCAGAATTATTACAAGAAAGCCCTACTGTCATCCGTCGAATATATTGTTTCAACAACTTATTTGCTAAAGTTTTATGATTTAGTGGATTACTATATTTTGTTGGTAATGTATAGAGCCCATAATAATGTACTGCCTTCAAATGTTCAAATTAATTTTGTAAAGAGGACGAGCTGCTATAGTCTTAAGGGAACTGAGATTTTTGCAAAACCTCAGTATAGAACAAGCTTAAAGGGACGGTCTGTTTCAATACAGGGAGTTGATTTGTGGAATGGTTTAGGAAATGAAGTTAAATCTGCAAAATCAGTGCTTGTGTTTAAAAAAATGATTAAAACTAAATTGTTAACAAAATACTAAAAATTTCTTTAAATTGTTTTTTGTACATGAAATTGTTAAAATTGAAATGAGTTTCTCTTTTGGTTCGATTGCTTAGTGTTGACTATTGTTGGAGTGAATTGTTTGTATTGATTTTGTTTTTTGTTTTTGGAAAAAAGGGGCAGGTAAAATAAGATTTCTTCTTCTTCCTGCCACCTTTCATTTTATGTTTTCTCTTGTTTTAAATATTACATGTAAGAAGGTTTTTTTCTTTTAACAAATGTAAAATGAATAAATAAATAAATAAATAAATACTATTGTATTATTAACAATGGGGTGGCCGTGGTGCAGTGGTAATGGCAGTCGTCCCCCGATCGGAAGGTTGGAGGTTCAAATCCCGAGTTCCCACACCATCATGTCCCTGGGCAAGCCACTTAACCCCGAGTTGCTCCCGGTAGGACTGGATGGCGCCTTGCATGGCAGCCTACTGCTACCGGTGTATGAATGTGTGTAAGAATGAGTGGATGGCTGGTCTGTAAAGCACTTTGGGGCCCTTCATAGGGGGCTGGAAGGTGCTATATAAGTAAGCTCCATTTACCATTTTACCATTTATTTTAGATTCTGAGTCTTCATGTGTTGTCATGTTTAAATGTATTTGTTCAATGGACTGTACATTTTGTAAAATTGTATATGTGAATTATTTAAAGAATTTGTCATTTGTCATCTAAGATCATCTAAGTCTTTCCAAATCATTCAGTTATTTTACTATTGTTTGCTAAGACCCTTCACGTACTTTGATCCAAACATTTCCATTTCTTGTCCCTGTTGATGTTATTTTATTTTGTTTTTTTAACAACCTTGCCTGACGTGCAATATTGCCATTTTTTTGTCAACAAACAAACTTATACAGTGTTGTTTTTGATCAATGGCTGTGGTGATTTTTTCTGTTAATTCCATAAGTGCCATTGATGTGGAATTTTTCGATCTGAATCCATATTGGCTAGCACTCAAGATGTCGTGTTTCAAGAAAATTATCCAATCTGTTTACAAATACTTTTTCAAGAATTTTTGAGATTTGTGGTAACAGTGAAATGGGTCTATAATTGTCAAAAACACCTCTATCACCGTTTTTAAAAATAGGGATCACTTTAGCAACTTTCATATTATCAGGAAATATGCCCTCTAAAAGAGACAAGTTACATGTGTAAGTAAATGGTTCAATGACCTGATGTATTGTATTTTTTACAACCACCATATCCATATCAACCCAATCACTAGATCTCTTGTCTGCAAATTTTTCAACTATCAGAAGTATTTCCTTATTATCAATTTCTTGTAGAATCATAGTATCTTCAAAGTCTTCAATCAAATAGTTCACATTACCATTAACACTTGGGATTGCATTTGCAAGATTTGGTCCTATATTCACAAAATGGTTATTAAATTCATTTACAATTTCATTTTCATCTTGCATTTTTTCATTGTCTTTCTTGAAAAACTGTGACAAGCTCGTATTATTATAACACTGTTCAAATCTCTCCAGGTTCCCTTCATATCACCATTTGTTTTATGTAATAAATCACTATAAAATTCTCTCTTTTGTCTTTTTATAATTCCTGTTAATTTGTTCTTGTATTTTTTATATTTAGTCTCTGCCTCAGGAGTTCTGCATTTCAAGAAACAAGAATACAGATAGTTTTTTTCTTGCATGCATTTCTTAAACCTGTCGTCATCCATGGTTGATCTATAGAACGTAATAATAATAATAATAATAATAATAATAATAATAATAATAATAATAATAATAATAATGAATTTAATTTATAACGCACTTTTTATTAACAAAAATCTCAAAGTGCTACTAGTGCAAGAAAAATCAAAGAACTAATAAAAACAAGTGATAAAATCAAGAAAAATCAATGATAGTATCAACTAAGATTAAAGGTAAAATCACGTGGAGACAAAGTAGGCTCGCTTAAAAAGAAAGGTCTTTAAGCCTTGTTTAAATTCAACCAGTGACGAGTGACTCTTGTATTGTGTTTTTGCACACACATTTTTTTGTACAAGACATCCAAGATATTCATGAACTCATCATAAGATTTGTTTACGATGAGCCAAGATGGTGTAGTGGTTAGGGCGTTTGACTTGGGACCCGAAGGACGCGGGTTCGCGTCCCGGCCACTACACATCTTGGGGTGTCTATGAGTGCACACCTATTTCTCCAGCTCCCCGAGCGCCTTCTATGGCTGCTCACTGCACCGCCTGGTAGGTGGTTGGGTTAAATGCAGAGACGAATTTCGTCTGTGTATGGGAAACATACGCAGATGACAAGATTAGACAATTATTATTATTATTACATCAGTCACATAAACATCTTTCCAGTTTTGTTTACTTATGTCATCTTTTAATTAATGCTGTCAAAATTAGTGCTTTAATTATTTGCGTTATTTATTATGATGCGTTAAAATAAAATAACGCAACGATTATTTTGAAAAGCTCCCCCCGGATGCCGAACCTCACTTCCGGTTTCCGCTTGCTAACGTTGTTAGCGCAGGCACCGAACCTGCACTCACATGCGATCACTGGACTTCTGCTAGCAATGATAACTATTTGGGTGTCACGGCTCACTTTATTGATGACAGCTGGAGCCTGCACTCCTTTGTTTTAACTGTGAGTAAATCTACCGAGCGACACTGTGCGCGCTGCACATCCAGACGGTCGCACACGAATGGAACATTGAGAAAAAAACAACAACAGAGTCATGGAGCCTTCAGATGATGACACTGTCAACATACTGCGATTCAAGAAGGCCCTTTTTGAAGACCTGGCTCAACGAAAGAAGAACTCCAATCTCACTTGGCTCAAGAATGCTACTGCACTTGATCCCAGGTTCAAGGACTTAAAATGCAAGTAATGTAGAGACTGGTTTGCCTTAGTAGCTGGATAAATGAAGAGGAGTAGATCTTATACATGTGGTTTAAAACAAAGCAGAAATGTTCTGTAAGGTTCTAAATTTCAGTTCACACTAATTCATACAGTTTATCAAACAGTAAAATGTTTTGAACCACAAAATGAATGTTTGCAATGCACTTTAGTTAGGTGCTGCATTTTCTTTACAAAATTATTTCAGTTTTTAAACACTGTGTGAAAGTAAAAACAATAAAGGTTATGACTTAACTGATGAATGAATCCATCTTTATTATAAGTTGCCTTAAAGTGTTTAATCACGATTAATCGTAATTAATTTTAAAACTGATTTGCGATTAATTAGTTAAATTTTATTAATCGATCAACACCCCTACTTTTAATTTATCTAATGCTTTTTGAGACATATTTATTACTATATTTCTTTTTTCTTTTTTTTGTGTAATACTATTTTCTATATTATCTATTCATTGTTCCCACAGCCTTCAAATCTGCTGCCATCACCCCCATCATCAAGAAACCAGGTCTTGACTTCACCAACTTCAATAATCTTTGTCCGATCTCCAATCTGCCCTTCATCTCCAAGATTCTTGAAAAAACTGTTGCTAGTCAACTTCACTCTCACCTGTCCAACAACAACATTTATGAAGAGTTTCAATCTGGATTTCGCCCCCACCATAGCACAGAAACAGCTCTAGTAAAAATTACTAACAACCTCCTTCTTGCTGCTGACTCTGGTCTTCTGTCCATCCTCATTCTTCTGGATCTAAGTTCTGCCTTTGACACCATCTGTCATTCTATCCTCCTCAACAGACTAACCTCCATTGGCATCTCAGGTACCCCGTTAGACTGGGTCAACTCCTATCTCTCTGATCGCACTCAATTCATTCAGCTTAAATCCTTCCGTTCTCATTCTTCCCCTGTCTCCACGGGTGTCCCCCAAGGCTCTGGCCTCGGACCCCTCCTCTTCATCATTTACCTCCTTCCTCTAGGTCACATCTTCCGCAAATTCGGCATCCATTTCCATTGTTATGCTGATGACACACAGCTCTACTTGTCATCAAAACCTAACTCCACCCACCCACCCTCCATCCTCACCGACTGTCTCAATGAGCTAAATCACTGGTTTTCTAACAATTTCCTTCAACTAAACAGTAACAAAACAGAAATCATTCTTGTCGGTACCAAAAACTCTATTTCAAAATCAGAACATCTTCTCGTCCCCCTTAACAACTCTCTGCTATCCCCCTCCCCTCAGGTCAAGAGTCTCGGTGTCATCCTCGACACCACTCTCTCCTTCACTTCACACATCAACAATATTACTCGGTCTGCCTATTTCCACCTCCGTAATATTAACCGTCTCCGTCCTTCTCTCACACCCCGCTCCACAGCCATCCTGGTGCACAGTCTTGTGACTTCCCGTATCGATTACTGCAACTCCCTTCTCTACGGCCTCCCCAACAAATCTCTCCACAAGTTACAGATGGTCCAGAACTCAGCTGCCCGTGTCATCACTCAAACCTCCTACTATAACCACATCACTCCTGTCCTGCAGCAGCTCCACTGGCTCCCGGTTAAATCACGCATCATCTTCAAAATTCTACTTCTCACGTTCAAAGCTATCCACAACCTTGCCCCTCCTTATCTATCTGACCTCCTACAAATCTCCATCCCATCACGCTCTCTCAGATCCTCCTCTTCGCTACATCTCCATGTACCCTCTGCCCGCCTCTCCACCATGGGGAGCAGGGCCTTCACCTGCTCTGCCCCTCACCTCTGGAACGCTCTACCGCCAGACCTTCGAAACACCACCTCCCTTTCTCTGTTCAAGACAGCCCTGAAAACACATCTCTTTAGACTAGCTTATCATTAACTTTACTAAATGTATTTTTATTATTTTGTATTTTATAATCTTTATGTATTTTATATTTCAATTTGTCACTGATAATGTTTGAACTGTATTGGTTTGTTATGTGTCCTTGGGTGTCCTGAAAGGCACTTTTAAATAAAATGATTATTATTATTATTATTATATTATAAATTGTGAAAATTGGTAAATGATCACTCAAATCGGCTATCAAAATACCACTTTTTTATTCTCATTTGTTAAGTTTGTGAAAATATTATCAATTATTGTGGAGCGATGTGTTGTTATTCTGGTTGGATTTGATATTAATGGAAATAAATTTAAACTATACATTGCATGTATGTGTTAATATTGTTTGAATCAGTCTTATTTCCCAGGTCAATGTTGAATTCACCACACAAGAAAATCATTTTGTTTCTGCTCTTTTCTAATAACTCCAGGATTTTATCAGAGAATAATTCCATATTTGATCCAGGAGATCGATATGCACAGCTTATTATGATGTTTTTGTCTTTTCTATTTATTATTTCTATTGTTATCATTTCCATTGAATTGTCTACAACTATAGACATGTCACTAATTAATTTACATTTTATTTCACTATTAATGAATAGAGCAACTCCTCCACCTTTTTTCTTTTTATTTCTATTCATATGATATAAGTCATATCCTTCTATATAAGAATTGTTTATATTTTCATAATTTAACCATGTTTCGGATAATGCTATTATTGTAAACTTTTTGTTTAATTGCTTCAAAAAATCTGTTATCTTTCATATATTTGCATTTATACTTCTGCAATTTAAGTGGATAATGGAGAGACCACCATCTGATACCTTAATTGCATTAAACTGTTCGTCATTATAGTATTTACTTTCTCTTGTTACAGGAAGCAAATTGTTTACAATTTCATCTTCAATATTATATATTTTGAATTCGGATTCTTTGTCCATCATTGTCATTTAAAGTATTTGACCATCGGATTGTTTGTTACATGAATGTTGTTGAGAATTTTACTAGACTGTAGATACTGTTTTCCTAAAAGTTCTAAGTTCTTCCAAACTTCTCCAAGTCATTTATTTCTCTTATTATTTCAGGTAGTGAGCCGTCCGGTTTTTTAATCGATATTTTACCGTTTTTTGTCCATATGGATACTATTTTATTCGGTCTCTTTAACATTCTTGCTTCTCGTGCACTCATTCCGTTCTTTCATGTTAAATGTTTGTTTATATAAACTTTCATTTCCTTTGATTTTTTTGCTTGCATAATTATTTTGTTTCTTTTTTTCTATTGTTGAACCTTACTACAATTACCGGCTTAAATTGTTTAATTTTACTATGAAGGGTGTGGCATACAGCAATGTCATCGTGATCAACATCAAAGTCTTTATTCTGTAGGAAAGATACCACTTGGTCTTCAAGAGTCCTCAGCTCTTGAGGCGATGATTCTTCTGTTATCCTCTCATTTTTAGTGACTTTAGCATATAATCGATTTTTTTATTTCCAATCCAGTAATTATTAAATTGTCTTGTCTTGAATTTTGTTCCAATTCATCGATCCGTTGTTCCATCTCCATTATTTTTTGTCCTTCAAAGTTATTTGGGATTTTAATTGATTAATCTCATCAAACAAGCCCATAAATTGCTTTTGTTGAGATGTTATTTTCACTAGTTCTGAACTCATGAAGTTTAACGATTTCTTTATGTCATCAACATCATCAGAGTTTTGCTCACTCAGAGCTTGTTTGTCCCTTTTGGATTTATTTGCCATCTTCACAAAGAGCCGACTCCCAATGTCAATAAATCCACAAAAAATGTATGAGTGACTAGGCCTGGTCATCGACCCACATTACCGGCAAAGCTGGTCTGAAAGGAGAAGAAACAGACCTCCTCCACGGCCGACCGTGGTCTTCCTCAGCAGAAGCCGCTCCCACAGATGGAAGGAGGAGAAAACTTAGCACCCCACGCCATTCGTCAACAACAGCCACCTCACTCACGTCGCTCCAACGCTGCAGATTTTCAACCCAGCCGAACGACCAACCAGCGTTCGTCCAGAGCCCCCTCAAACAGCCCCCAGACGGTGGCCGGCAAGCCTCGGATCCAACCTCCAGAGAGAGAAACAGGCCCCTCAGTCCCAACAGTCCACAAGGCCGACGCCGACTACTGGAGCTCCCATGCCGCTCCAACTCCGAAAATGGTCCAACGGTGCCGATGGTCCAACGCCACCAATTTTCAATCCTGCCGAATGACAGCCAGCGTTCATCCAGAGCCCCCCTCGAACAGCCCCCGGACGGTGGCCGGCAAGCCTCGGATCCGACCTCCAGAGAGAGAAACAGGCCCCTCAGTCCCAACAGTCCACAAGGCCAATGCCGACTGAGGGAGCACTGCCCCCCCCCTTTNATCATTTTCTGTTGTCGTTGGGTGGTCCCCTTAAACGTATGCCCGCATTACAGCGTGAGAGACTTCAATATAAAATCCACACCATGGTTTATGAGGAGTCCACTGGCGACAGAGTGGGTCCAGTGACGTCCGAGGAAGTCTAAATACAGTACACACACACACACATATAAATATATATAAATATATATATATATAAATATATATATATAAATATATATATATATAAATATATATATATATATATAAATATATATACATATATAATAATATATATATATAAATATATATACATATATATATATATATAAATATATATACATATACTATATATATATATATATATATATATAATATGTACCCCAGGGTTTTTAAATGTGTTTAAAAACAACAGTCTAAGCTGACTGCACCCTCCTGTTTTTTTAGTCTTCTAGTCAAGCTTAATTAGGCAGCACAGGTGTTCACCTTCAGGTCCTGCCTTTATATTTCTTAGGTAGTGCTTTGAGCAGTGTGGAGACTTGCTGGGAGCAAGTATGGAAGCTAGACACGAGATTTGGCTTATGGACCAAGTAAAATCTGGTGTAGGAAAGAGCACCAGAAGTCAGCTGAGATTCGTATGAACATGCTCAAGATACACTTAAGGTAACAAACCAAGTGTTGAATGACAGCTGCTGAGCTATGTGTTGTACTGACACAGGGAGATCTCCACCCTCTCTGCTTGTTGGTGAGTTTGCTCCAGGGGGAGTAGTAGCTGAGCTGTTTGAGCTCTTGAAGTGACTCTGACTGCTTTAAAGTAAAGTTATGTGTAGGTTAAGACACCTTAAGTGCTGAATGAAACAAGCTTCGACTTAGGAGGTGTGTGCCTGTGTTTGTACCTGTGGGGACTCAATTGAGTTTATTATAGATGACTCTGAGGGTAGTATTTGTACAGTTGTCCAGGAGGACAGCTGGGGCCAACAGTGAGGGAACTGTTGCTTTTTTCTCTTTTTCATTTTTGTTGTACTTTTGACTGTGTGAATGTTGGTAGTCCAGTTTTCGTATTTTGTTAGTTTAGGGACTTTTGGTAAGATAGGTCATTGCTTGGGGAGACATGACGGCCATGTATAGGGTTGGGTCTGCCAGGGTGGCGTTTTGTTCTTTTTGGCCAAACTCACCAGTCCTCCATTCGTTTGAACTTTTCTTCTTTAATTTTTATTTCTGTTGATGCTGAACCAGGAGAAGACATTCCGGGCCAGGTGGGAGAAGCTAGAGAAGACCGTGAAGAAGAGCTTGGACGCTCTTAGTTTTAGTTAAATAACATTTTTGTTAAACTTCTTCTGTGTCCAGTGTCCATTGAATATGTTTTGGCTGTTTCCAGTCGTAACATATTTATTGGGGGATCATCTGGGATGACTAATATGAGCTAGTCTGTATTTTGGTAAGAGAGAACTAAAGTAGTGGTAAGGTACGTGTTTTTTGTGCACCTACTGTACTCTGCTTGTTAGACATCCCACACGTCTGTTTTGACAGCCAGTCGCTCACTAAAAAAATTTGTAGTTCTCTTGTGTGTCTGATAGCCTAAATACTATCAGGTTTTCTGGTGGTGTTTCCACTCATAGTTAAGTTAAATCAGCTCAGAAAACTGATAGTTATGCACCATAACTCATGTTCCCTGAAGGAAGGGAACGAGGTGCAACATACAGGTAGTCCCCGACTTACGAGCGAGTTCCGTTCCTCCGAGGCGCTCGTAAAGCGAAAATTCGTAACTTGGAACGGCCGCCACGTGTCTCGTAAGTCCGGAATTTCGCTCGTAAGTTGGAACGGTTTTGCTAGCGCGACTACAAACACTCGTTTTTCATCAAAAAACTGCTTACGAGTGCATAAAAATGATCGGAAACGTGTGTCCACATGTTTAGCTAACGAACTGTGGTGAAAAAACACAGAAAAACTCGGTATTTTTTGCGTTTTTTCCAAAAATTCGCCAGCTCGTAAGTCCGGAACCTCGTAGGTCAGAGCGCTCGTAAGTCGGGGACTACCTGTACATGGGAATTGCATCCCGCGCGATTACTTGAAGGAATACATTCACGCCCCACGCGATTACTTGAAGGAATACATTCACCCATTTTACAGCAGGGGGCATCACCCCGCGTCAGAGGTACCACCCTTTAGGTACTTAAGCGACTGAAGCCCCTCCATCTTTCTCAAAAATTGCACTTCACCGAGCTTTCAGCATTGAAAAGGGCCAGCTATGTTGCACCTCGTTCCCTTCCTTCAGGGAACATGAGTTATGGTGCATAACTTTCAGTTCCCTTTCAGTTGGTCTCTCGGTGCAACATACTTGCTATGGGAACGTAATTCATTCACACCCTTGAAATGCTCAGCAAAATGCATGTGAGAACCTCCGTCCTAAGAGACGGGCATCTCCCAGCTGCTTACTACAAGGGATGCAGAGAGCAGATGCCAAGAGGAAAAAAGCCAAATGTGAGAGACATCCACATGATGTCTCACATGGCCATGTATATATACACCAATTAGAGACAGCCTAAGCGTGCTCCAGTAGTGTGAGTACTCATCGACTCCTGTTTCCCTTTGAGCATTCTGAGGGACAGGAGGAGCAATGTTTTTTTTTACGGTCCGACTGACAAGTGGGGCCCATCCTGATGTTGGAGATCAGTTAAAAAGAGGGGAAACCCTTCCATTATACATCTTCTAGGCAAAAAACACAAACATCAAGGGATACCCTTGTGAATGTTATTACTGCTTGTGTCTGGACAAAGGAACCAAAGCTTTAGGCTTTCAGCCAGTACCTTTCAGAGGCCAGGCTGAGAGTTGCCATAACCCTGGACGTGGATGTAGAAGCTGTCCACGTGCCTGAGTTAGTAGGTCCCTATGAGGAGGCAATTGCCATGATGTCCCCGACAACATTGAGATCAACCCCGGGAACCATGGTTTCTGTGGCCATCTGGGAGCTATGAGGATCAAGGAGAGGGCTCCCCGTCTCACCCGTTCCAATGTCGCCCCGATCAGAGGGACAGGTGGAAAGGCATAGTAGAGCACCCCTGCTGGCCAATCATGTGCCAGAGCGTCTATCCCCAATGGAGCATATGTCTCCTTCAAGGAGAAGTAGAGGTCACAGTGTGAGCTAGCTCTGCAAGCGAACAGGTCCATAGAAGCTCTACCGAAACGTGACCATACCTGTTCCACGATCCGTGGGTTCAGGCTCCATTCTGATGCCAAAAGAGGCCCTCTTGAAAGGGCATCTGCCCCATAATTCAGATCACCAGGGACATGAGTCGCCCTAAGTGACAAGACTTTTGGAGCATACCATGTGAGCATCTTTCGTATCAGATCTAGAAGGGCCCGGGACCTTGTCCCTCCCTCTCTGTTGACGAAAGACATTGTGGTCCTGTTATCTGATTTTACCAGGATATGATGCCCAGCAACCAAACCTTTATTGAAGAAGTATTTTAATGACAGGAATGACTGTACAGTACTGTACATTTATCTATTTATAAATAAAAAACAAAAAAATAAAAATACTGTATATACTGTATATTTTTAATAAATAGATAAATGTACAGTACTGTACAGTCACCAAGCACTTAGCCTATCCTAACACAGTTTTTAAAGATGAAGGAGTCAGTTGAATTGTCTCCCTCCTCCCTGCAGGCTCCATTTCATAAAGGGAGACAATTCAACTTATTCCTTCATCTTTAAAAACTGTGTTAGGATAGGCTAAGTGCTTGGTGACTGTCCAGTACTGTACATGTATTCATTTATTTAAAAAAAAGTAAAGAAAACAATAATAATAATTATTTTATTTATTTTTTTATTTTTATTTTTTTACTGTGATCCTACTTACGAATTTTTGACATACGAGCGCCCCCTAGGGACGGAACTCGCTCGTAAGTCGGGACTACCTGTATATATATATATATATATACATATGTATGTATATATATGTATGTATATATATGTATGTATATATATGTATGTATATATATTTATGTATATATATGTATGTATATGTATGTATGTATATATATGTATGTATG
>JBBPBX010016079.1:5007-17873 GCA_038048925.1 Garcialebias charrua | reverse complement strand
ATTTTACCAGGATATGATGCCCAGCAACCAGACCTTTACTGAAGAAGTATTTTAATGACAGGAATACGGCCAGCAATTCCAGGAAGTTAATATGTAATTTGGCTTCTTGCTCGTTCCAAAGGCCGCAGGCGTTCTGGTTTCTGCAGATCGCTCCCCATCCTGTTTTTGAGGCATGCGTCGTGATGACTACATGGGACGACACCCTTCCCAGTGAGACTCCTTCCGTGAAAACGGACCGATCTCTCCAAGGTTCCAGGGCCTTTAGACACTCTGGGTCTATCTTAAATTTTCCTGCTTGGTTAGGCAGAGCCCCCTCCCTGGGCTGCCACCTTACCGTGGTGGAGGGGTTTGAGTGTCCCAATGATCCTAGGAGCTATGCTGTCAGGGGCTTTATGCCCCTAGTAGGGTCACCCAAGGCAGACAGGTCCTAGGTGAGGGACGAGACAAAGCGCAGCCCACAAGACCCCTTATGATGAGTAATATAAATGGAAACAATGTTCCCTCGCCCGGACGCGGGTCACCGGGGCCCCACTCTGGAGCCAGGCCCGGAGGAGGGGCACGTTGGCGAGCGCCTGGTGGCCGGGCTTTCACCCATGGAGCTCGGCCGGGCACAGCCCGAAGAGGAGACGTGGGTCCCCCTTCCCATGGGCTCACCACCTGTGGGAGGGGCCAAAGGGGTCGGGTGCATTGTGGAATGGGTGGTGGCCGAGGGCGGGGACCCTGGCGGTCTGATCCTCGGCTACAGAAGCTGGCCATTGGGACATGGAATGTCACCTCTCTGGTGGGGAAGGAGCCTGAGCTAGTGTGTGAGGTTGAGAGGTTCCGGCTAGAAATAGTCGGACTCACCTCAACGCATGGCTCTGGCTCTGGAACCAGTTTCCTTGAGAGGGGTTGGACACTCTTCCACTCTGGAGTTGCCCCTGGTGAGAGGCGCCGAGCAGGAGTGGGCATACTTGTTGCCCCCCATCTTGGTGCCTGTACGTTGGGGTTCACCCCGGTGAACGAGAGGGTAGCCTCCCTTCGCCTACGTGTGGGGGGACGGGCTCTGACTGTTGTTTGTGCCTATGCGCCAAACGGCAGCGCAGATTACCCACCCTTTTTGGAGTCCTTGGAGGGGGTATTGGAGGGTGCGCCTCCTGGGGACTCCCTTGTTCTGCTGGGGGACTTCAACGCTCACGTGGGCAATGACAGTGAGACCTGGAGGGGTGTGGTTGGGAGGAACGGCCCCCCTGATCTGAACCCGAGTGGTGTTCTGTTGTTGGACTTCTGTGCTCGTCATGGATTGTCCATAACGAACACCATGTTCAGGCATAAGGGTGTCCATATGTGCTCTTGGCACCAGGACACCCTAGGTCGTAGTTCAATGATCGACTTTGTTGTCGTCTCATCTGATCTGCGGCCGCATGTCCTGGACACTCGGGTGAAGAGAGGGGCGGAGCTGTCAACTGACCACTACCTGGTGGTGAGTTGGCTCCGATGGTGGGGGAGGATGCCGGTCAGACCTGGCAGACCCAAACGTATTGTGAGGGTCTGCTGGGAACGTCTGGCAGAGTCTCCCGTAAGACGGAGCTTTAACTCCCACCTCCGGGAGAGCTTTGAACACGTTCCGAGGGAGGCGGGGGACATTGAGCCCGAGTGGGCCATGTTTCGCGCCTCTATTGTCGAGGCAGCTTATCGGAGTTGTGGCCGCAAGGTTGTTGGTGCCTGTCGTGGTGGCAACCCTCGAACCCGGTGGTGGACACCGGCGGTGAGGGATGCTGTCAAGCTGAAGAAGGAGTCCTATTGGGCCTTTTTGGCCTGTGGGACCCCGGAAGCAGCAGATAGGTACCGGCAGTCCAAGCGGCATGCGGCTCGGGTGGTTGCTGAGGCAAAAACTCGGGCGTGGGAGGAGTTCGGAGAGGCCATGGAGAATGACTTCCGTACGGCTTCGAGGCGATTCTGGTCCACCATCCGGCGTCTCAGGGGGGGAAAGCGGTACGCGACCAACACCATTTATGGTGGGGATGGCGTGCTGTTGACCTCAACTCGGGATGTTGTGAGTCGGTGGGCGGAATACTTCGAAGACCTCCTCAATCCTACTGGCACGTCTTCCACTGAGGAAGCGGAGCCTGGGGACTTTGGGTCGGGCTCTCCAATCTCTGGTGCTGAGGTCGCCAAGGTGGTTAAAAAGCTCCGCGGTGGCAAGGCTCCGGGGGTGGATGAGATTCGTCCTGAGTTCCTTAGGGCTCTGGATGTTGTGGGGTTGTGTTGGCTTACGCGACTCTGCAATATCGCGTGGACATCGGGGGCAGTTCCCTTGGATTGGCAGACTGGGGTGGTGGTTCCCCTATTCAAAAAGGGGGACCGTAGGGTGTGTTCCAACTATAGAGGGATCACACTCTTAAGCCTCCCTGGTAAGGTCTATTCAGGGGTTCTGGAGAGGAGGGTCCGTCGGATAGTCGAACCTCGGATTCAGGAGGAGCAGTGTGGTTTTCGTCCTGGTCGTGGAACACTAGACCAGCTCTACACCCTCAACAGGGTCCTGGAGGGTGCGTGGGAGTTTGCCCAACCAGTTTACATGTGCTTTGTAGACTTGGAAAAGGCATTCGACCGCGTCCCTCGGGGGGTTCTGTGGCGGGTACTCCGGGAGTATGGGGTACCAGGCCCATTGATATGGGCTGTTAGGTCCCTGTACGACCGGTGTCAGAGCTTGGTCCGCATTGCCGGCAGTAAGTCAGGCTCGTTTCCGGTGAGAGTTGGACTCCGCCAAGGTTGCCCTTTGTCACCGATTCTGTTTATAACTTTTATGGACAGAATTTCTAGGCGCAGCCAAGGTGTTGAGAGGATCCGTTTTGGTGGCCTTAGAATCGCTTCTCTGTTTTTTGCAGATGATGTGGTCCTATTGGCTTCATCAGCTCGTGATCTACAGCTTTCGCTGGAGCGGTTTGCAGCTGAATGTGATGCGGCCGGGATGAGGATCAGTTCCTCCAAATCCGAGGCCATGGTCTTGAGCCGGAAAAGGGTAGCGTGCCCTCTCCGGGTCGGGGAGGAGGTCCTTACCCAAGTGGAGGAGTTTAAGTATCTCGGGATCTTGTTCACGAATGAGGGAAAACTGGAGCGTGAGATCGATAGGCGGATAGGTGCAGCGTCCGCAGTGAAGCGGGCGCTGTACCGGTCTGTCGTGGTGAAGAGAGAGCTGAGTCAAAAGGCAAAGCTCTCAATTTACCGATCGATCTACGTTCCCACCCTCATCTATGGTCATGAGCTTTGGGTTATGACCGAAAGAACAAGATCTCGGATACAAGCGGCTGAAATGAGTTTTCTCCGCAGGGTGTCTGGACTCTCCCTTAGAGATAGGGTGAGAAGCTCAGTCATCCGGGAGGGACTCGGAGTAGAGCCGCTGCTTCTCCACATCGAGAGGAGCCAGTTGAGGTGGCTCGGGCATCTGGTTAGGATGCCTCCTGGACGCCTCCCTGGTGAGGTGTTCCGGGCATGTCCCACCGGGAGGAGACCCAGAGGAAGACCCAGGATACGCTGGAGGGACTATGTTTCTCGGCTGGCCTGGGAACGCCTTGGGATTCCCCCAGAGGAGCTGCTCCAAGTGGCTGGGGAGAGGGAAGTCTGGGCCTCCCTACTTAGGCTGCTACCCCCGCGACCCGACCCCGGATAAGCGGAAGAAAATGGATGGATGGATGGATGGTTAGGCAGAGCTGGTTGTATCTGTTGGTTTAACCATACCTGTATGGCCCGCATTTTCAATAATGCATGTGGTACACAAGGAATGGCTGCCGCCAAGAGGCCTAAGAGGCGTTGGCACGTTTTCATAGGGACCCGTTGGTCCAGTTTAAATTTTCCCAAGCAATGGCGAATGGAGGAAACTCTTTCCTTCGAGAGCCATGCTCTGTATTGGACAGTGTCAATCTGTACACCCAGAAATACGGTAACCCGTGACGGAGTCAGAACGCTTTTCTGTAGGTTTATGACAAAACTGAGAGACTCCAGGTGAGAGATCACCTTAAAGGAGTGTGACAGCGCCTGCTTTCTGCTTCCATTCTTGATTCCTAAGAGGACATGTATGCCCCTTTTCCACTTGCTGGCGTGGGTCGGATGTGACGTCATATTTGCGTGCCAAACGCGCGTTGGACAGCATTTCCACCTCACAGATGCGCGGCGCCGCGCCAAGATTCCAGACTCATCTCAGAGCAGGGCCGAGGCCGGCTGGACCCGAACCGTGGGGAGGAGGCTGGACTAGTTTGAGGAAGTGGCTGCCGCGAGGGAGCAAACACCGAAGGACTTTACAAGATTAACACGGTAAAAACAATTATTTGTATTTAAAATTATAGCCAAGATGTGTCTTAAGCTGAACTATTCCTTAATAAATTCACGTTGTTGTCAAAACGGCAGGATTTAAAAAAGTAGTTTTGCCACGTGCACGCGCGCGCCCGCGCGCGCACGTGAGCCGTCTTTATTTCTATAATGTAGCTAAATAAACGCTTTTAAAAATATATTTCATAGCTGACGTTGTATCAAGAGGGTGCTTGAGCTGAACAGTTCCTTAATAATTTCATGTTGTGGTCAAATCAGCTGGATTTAACAAAGTAGGTCGACACGTGCACATCACATGCACGCGCGGGTGGGGTCGATCGGCGTTCTTTCTTTTAAATGTAGCTAAATAAAAGCTTAAAAAATATATTTCATAGCTGGCTTTATACCACGAGGGTTCCTCAGGTGAACAAGTCCTTAATAATGTCACGTTGTGGTCAAATCAGCTGGATTTAAATTGATTTGTTTTGACTACTTCCAAACCTGTCACATGTGCTACGAAAATAAATTATAAAAAAATCGAATTTTAATTCAAATAACTTCAACAGCTTACAGTTAGTATATGAACATCTTGTGATTACACTCTGTTGGTTTGAAAAATATCTGCTTTGTGGTTTCTGAGATATAAGATGTGTTAAATACTAGTACAAATAATATAAGCTAGGTCGACACACTTATGTCTATAAAAAATCGAATTTTAATTCAAATAACTTCAACAGCTTACAGTTAGTATATGAACATCTTGTGATTACACTCTGTTGGTTTGAAAAATATCTGCTTTGTGGTTTCTGAGATATAAGATGTGTTAAATACTAGTACAAATAATATAAGCTAGGTCGACACACTTATGTCTATAAAAAATCGAATTTTAATTCAAATAACTCCAACAGCTTACAGTGTGAACATAAACACCTTGTGATTACACTTGTTCATTTGAAAAATATCTGCTTTGTGGTTTCTGAGATATTTGATATATGTATATATATCTTATATATATCTTATAAAATATATCTACATATAAAACCGTTTCTAGACTGAATTACCGGTAACCATGTTTTTCTTTTTTTACAGTTAAGAGGAAGAAGTCAACACCAGAATTTATCAACTTGTGTCTTCTGGAGGAAGCCCATGAGACAACGGGAAATAAATCATTTAGGTGGATGCAGTTAGGTGGATGCAGTATTTATTTTTGTGCTTTTATCACTTCTTAGTTTTCATAATAAACTTTTTTTTTCTTAAGTGGTGTCATTGAACAATAATTTCCTAAACATATATTACAATGTTAAGTGTGTACACTATAGTGTTTGTTTAAAAACATACTGGAAGTTAAGAATATTTTCCATTTGCATTTGACCTTTAAGGAATCATAAGAAAATGATTATTAGATTTGAACAACCCTCCATCCATCCATCCATCCATCCAGCCTTCCTGATGTCGTGTCATGGGTAGTGCAGCAGGTTTTGCCAGGATGCACAGACGTCAACATGAACCCATCCATCCATCCTTCCTGATGTCGGGTCGTGGGTAGTGCAGCAGCTTTTGCCAGGATGCACAAACGTCAACATGAACCCCGATGAAGCTGTTCTTGGATGCCCAAACGAGTTTCCTGATCAACAAACATTTAATTATTAATACTTTGTTTTTACGTTTAAAGAAACATGCTTTTAATGTTTAAGGGACAGTTTAAACCAAATTATCCATTTGCATTTGACTTTGAATTATCCCTGACAAAATATTACCGTTTAAATTTAATGAAATACTAACCTTTAATATTACAGGGCCAATTGAAACCTAATTAATTCCTAATCTGTACCTTACTGTAAAAATAGTTTAACTGATTACAGGGCAGTGCGATCGATGTGTTAAGCAATGTTAACAGGAACCTTGTGCATATATGAGAATAATCTTTATTATAAAGAAACAAAATGGAAAACACATGGGTTTAAAACAAGCTGAAAAGGCAATAAAGTAAGATTAGAGCATTAAATAGCTCAAGGGACATTACCGCCAACAGGTGGTGAGACAAGGTCCTGCAGGGTGTTCTTCTTCTAACGTTTAGTGGTGGCTAGTAAATAGCTTGAGGTAACACTACCGCCACCACGTGGTAGGACGAGTGAGATTCTACACCCCGCCCACAGAAGGGCTGCAGTAGTGAATGGAGACAAACCTACATGTGAGCCGATCCGAACTGAACCAGACCGGACCAGACTGAGCCGCTCTGGGCCGATCAAGTGGAAAAGGGGCATTAGTAAATGTACGCGGAGCAGTCTTTAAACCGAAGGGTAAGGCTTTGAATTCATAAGCGTTTCCTTCGAACGCAAAATTGAGGAACTTTCTGTGTCTCCTCCACACGCCTATATGGAAATAGGCGTCTTTCAAATCCACTGTACATGCGTAGTCTCCTGGTCTCACAGACTGGAGAACTTGCCGCAGTGTAAGCATCTTGAACTTGAAAGTTTTAATTCTTTTATTGAGAGTCCTGAGATCCAGAATCGGTCTCAAGGAACGGTCCTTTTTGGGCACCAGGAAGTACTTGCTGTAGTGGCCAGAGCGTAGTTTGCGTCCTGAGACCAAACTAATCACTCCCTTTTGCAGCATCGTTGAAACTTCCTCCCTCAGCACGTGTGCGTGTGCAGGGTTGATCTTAGATTGCAACACCCCTGAGAAACGGGGCTCTTTGAGAACTGCAACTTGAGCCCATGACATATTGTTGTCATGACCCAATCATTTGGTAGACTTTTATTTACTTTTAAAGCTCTAAATAGCCATGCCCCTCCATACCTGTCAGAGCTGCTGCATTACTACACACCCTCTCGTTCGCTCAGGTCAGCTGACCAGTTGCTTCTGAGGGTACCGAGGACAAAGCGCAAGCTTAGAGGGGACCGTGCTTTCTCTGTGGTAGCTCCTAAGCTCTGGAATGACCTCCCATTAGACATAAGACAGGCCTCTTCACTTGCTGTTTTTAAGTCTCTTCTTAAAACCCATCTTTTTTCTTTGGCTTTTGGTACAATCTGAGATGTTTTAACTTTGTTTTATTGTTTTATTGTATTCATAATTTATTATTTTAGTACTGTTTTTAGTCCCTTCCATTTTATGATTGTATTGTATTTTGTGATTGTGTGTACAGCACTTTGGTCCTGTTGGGTGCATAAAGTGCTCTATAAATAAAGTTGGTATGGTATGGTATGGTACATGCCTTCCAAGCCTGTGCATGCGCGCTGAGCCTGGATGGCATGTTGAATTGCTGCTCCCTGTGTTTCAGCGCTGAAGGGTTGACCTCCGACGTTGTCGGTTGCTTTACCTAGAAGTAGCTTCCCGCCAGCCTCGTAGCCTGTTGGCGAGGCGTGGGGTCTGGCCACGTGACCTGCAGGGCATCAGCGGCCCTATGGTACAGGTCGAACAGAGCTGGTACCATCAAGTCCGGTTCCGGAAGTTTCTGCGCCAGGATCTGGGAGGAATGAACAGTTTCTCCCTTGTCCCCGTATTCGACGTCTATGCCGGACACTTCTGGCGTTGAGTCCTCGACGGCAAGTGAGGAGTCCGACGCATTGTCCTCCCCGACTCGGCCACTGCACTCCAAGTCCACGTTTTCGGGCTCCGGTTCTGGAGCAAGCAGGTTAGTGCGACATGCAACCATCATCGCCACGGTCCTTGCCATAGATTTGGCCAAAGTGTCCGCACTGCATTTCCTCATTGTGGCCGTCATTTGACGACAGTGGGGGCAGGAGTCGGGGAATTCCAGCGCTTTTCTCGTGTGCAGGATCCCTAGGCAGACAGGACAGGCCTCGTGGGTGTCCGTCGCCGAGAGGGAGTAGCCGCATCCGCTGGGGCATGGACGCGAGCGAGGACTCGTCCTCCTGGTTTTCTTCTTCTTTGTCCTCCGCTTTTCCTTCTCGGGAGCCATGTCCAGGGACGAGAAGAGTAGAAGTTGGTCCTAGTTTCCTTTTGTTCTAAGCCGTCTTCTCTGTCGTCTTGCTTTCGCTGGTAGACTGCTAGAGATTAGCAGAAGGTTGTGGCATAGTTAGTGTCGTTGAGCGAAGCTACAGAAGAGAAGAAAAACTTCGGGTAAGTAGAAAAATGCTGGACTAGCTTTCGCCAGCCCAGCAGTACGCAGGAAAATTTTCTCTGTACGCTCAGTGTAGGGAGCAAGCTCACCTCAATCAAGCGACGCGACAACAAAGAAGTCCTGCGATGTTTCAGCGAGGTGAAGGGCAAAAAAAAAAGATGGAGGGGCGTCAGTCGCTTAAGTACCTAAAGGGTAGTACCTCTGACGCGGGGTGACGTCCCTTGGCGTAAAAGGCGTGAATGTATTCCTTCAGGTAATCGCGTGGGGGCGCAATTCCCATAGCAAGTATGTTGCACCGAGAGACCACACTGAAAGGGAACTGCTGATTTGTTGAGCGTTCACAGCTGCGCGTCTGTTTGCTACCTTCAATTGCAATCTGGATATTTTAATACTGTTGTATTCAGTGAATTGAACGGACAACTGTCTTGTATTTGTGAACATGGAGTTCAATTTAGATAGTTTTGTGGAAGAACCTACAGTTGAGGCTCTCACTAACTGCACAAATGAGCAGTTATTGTGTGTAGCAGAACACTTTGAGATCTCTGTAGACAAACGCACTAGGAGGGAGGTGATAGAAAGTGGACTGATTGCAGGATTAGCTTGCCTTGGAGTTTTTACTGCTGAAATGATTGCAGAAGGTCCTGTGAGGACTCCATCTTCTCGTGATGTGGATAAAGAGGTTCGGTTGAAAGAGCTTGAACTGGAAATGCAAAAAGCTGAAATGGAGAATGAAACCATTAGAATACAAAATGCAACTGATGCTGAAGCGGTCCTGAGAGCTATTGAAGCCACAGTAAGAGTTGCTAAGCTGGCGCAACAGACAGCTTTAAGAGAGAAAGAAATGTTATTTGAGTAGGAGCAACGTAAAATGGAGTTAGATGCTAAAATCCGCCTGAAGGAGCTGGAACAAGGAAAGACTCTGTATCCACCAGTTGTACCTAATTTTGATGTGAGTAACAATCTATCATTTGTACCTTCATTCAATGAGAGTGACGTAGACAAATATTTTGTTCTGTTTGAGAAGAATGCACATTCTTTAAGTGGTCTGAATATGCATGGCCCTTATTATTACAGTGCAAATTAACTGGAAAAGCTCAGGATGCTTGTTCATCTCTTTCGATAGCTGACCGTAATTATTACATGAAAGTAAAATAAGCTATCCTGCGGACATATGAGTTAGTTCCAGAAGGATACCGACAAAAGTTCCTGAAGTTAAGAAAACTTGAGAGTAAGACCTACGTTGACTATATGAGAGAAAAAGAAATCCTTCTTAATCGATGATGTGCGGCTAGTTCAGTGACTAGTTTTGAACAGTTTAAACACCTGATATTAATAGAAGATTTTAAGAAATGTTTACCAGATCGGGTAACTACTTATTTAAATGAACACAGAGTATTGGAGGCATCTAAAGCCGCAGTTTTAGTAGATGAGTATATGCTGACCCACAAGCTCAATTTTGAACGTCCTAGATTTGACAACACACCTAATACTGATAAATCTAAGACGGATGGTTTTGAGTCTCCTCGGTTTTTCAAACCCAGAGGTAACAGAAAGTCGAGAGGACCCGCTGCAACTCACAGGGAGAGTGGTGCATTTGCAGGGCGTAGGGAAAGTAGAGCATCGTTTGGACATGGAACAACTACAAAGGATAATGTGGTTTGTTTTTATTGCAGACAAGAAGGTTACATTAGTACTCATTGCCTTAAGCTAAAACAAGATCCAAAACCAGTAGCACTAATTGAAACCCTGAGTAAACAGCTGTCTTCCACTACAGGTTCTCCAGGAAATGATGGATTTTGGACGTTTATTATGGATGGGTTCGTTTCTACTTCTCAATCTGGTGATAAGGTACCAATTAAAATATTGCGTGATACAGCTGCTTCTCAATCCTACATATTAGAAGATGTTCTACCTTCTGATGAACTTGAGATTATTAAAACACAACTACCTATACATGGTTTTAGTATGCAAGATTTTAATGTGCCTTTAGCTAGAATTGTAATTCACTCTGAATTATGTTCTTGAAAAGTTGTGGTAGGTCTACGACCGAGTTTTCCCATTACAAGAATCTCCATGATCATGGGAAATGATTTAGCTGGAGGACGTGTGCTTGTTACTACTGAAGTAACACCCATCCCAGTGCTGTGTACTCAACCAGATGAGCTGACACACACATTTCCTGATGTTTTCACATCATGTGCTGTGACGCAAGCAACCTACAAGCGTCAACAAAAAGATGAAGCAGATGTTGACATTGACTTATGTGATAGTTTTATGATGAGTACTGAAGAGAAACTAGTTCTTATAAAAATGAAAACATTTGTAGAAGAGTTGGATGAAATGAAATTGTCGCTGTCTAGACAACAGCTGATTGATTTGCAGAAGGAAGATGAAACATTAAAAACCTTGTTGCTGATGACTTACCTGATGATTCTAAACTACTAAATATGGGATACTTTTTAAAGTAGGGCATGTTAATGCGCAAATGGACGCCTTAAACTGTTTGTCCTGATGAGGAATGGCGTCAGGTAATACAAATTGTACTTCCCACACCTTATCATGCTAAAGTATTACGTTTAGCACACTACAATCTATTAGCTGATCATTTAGGGATCAGAAAAACTTATGACCGCATACTGCGTCATTTCTTTTGGCTTGAATTGAAGAAAGATGTCATTCAGCATTGTTACTGTTGTCACGTTTGCCAAATAGCAGGAAAACCAAATCAAGTAATACCTCCTGTCCCTCTGTATCCAATACCTGCTGTAGCAAAACCATTTGAACGTGTCATAGTTGATTGTGTTGGTCCTCTACCTAGAACAAAAACTGGGAACAAGTTTTCAATAACCGTCATGTGCACCTCTACCTGGTTCCTTGAAGTGTTTCCCATACGTAAGATAATTACTCCAGTGGTAGTCAAAGTTCTTACAAAATTCTTCTCACTATTTGGACTACCATGTGTAGTACAAACTGATTGAGGCAGTAATTTTATGTTAAAGATATTTGCATAAGCTTTAGACCAGTTGAACATTAAGCATTCCTATTCTACTGCTTATCATCCTGAGAGTCAAGGTGTTCTTGAATGTTTTCATCAAACCATGAAAACAATGTTACGCACGTACTGTTTAGAGTTTGAGAAAGACTGGGATGAAGGAATACATTTACAAATGTTCGCAATACGTGAAATGGTTCAGGAGTATTTAGGTTTTAGTCCTACTGAGCTGGTATTGGCTCACACTGTTCGCGGTCCTTTAAAACTTTTAAAAGAGAAATGGCTGTATGATAAAACTGATAAAAACCTATTGAACTATGTCAGTGATTTTCGTTTTAAACTAAAACGAGCATGTGAAATTGCTCAGAAAAACATGCAAGTCGCACAAGCTAGAATGAAGTATCTTTTTGACAAAAAAGCTATGGAAAGAACATTTCAACCTGGAGACAAAGTGTTGACACTGCTCCCTGTCTCAGGCACAAGCTTACAAGCTTGTTACTGTGGGCCATACGTTGTGAAAGATAAAATATCTGATTGTGATTATATATAATCACTACTCCTGATAGAAAACGTGGTTCGAGGTTATGTCATGTCAACATGATCAAACCATACATTGAATCAGTTGATAACAACAATGTGGATTCAGTGTGTGCTGTTAAAATGTCTGAGTTTGTTGAAAACAAGCTGGAACTCTCCAGTGCTGAAAGTGCTGAAAGTGTTGAAAATGAGGAAGACAGTTTCCCTCATGTGAAAATGGATGGGAAGCTCCCTAACTCTCACTGTCTAGCACACTTAGATGTGTTGTTTACTCATCTTGATGATCAAAAAAAGAAGACTTGAAACAGTTAATCGCCTCAAAAACTGTTTGTTTTCAGATACACCCTCTCAAACACAAGTAATACAACACGACATCGACGTGGGTGAATTCCAGCCAATAAAACAGCACCCTTATAGAATAAATCTTAGTAGATGACATCAATTAAGAGAACAAGTTCAGTACATGCTGGATAATGGATTGACAGTACCTAGCCATAGTGCCTGGAGCTCGCCATGTCTGTTAGTCATTAAACAGAGTAGAAGTGACAGATTTTGTACTGATTACAGAAAGGTCAATGTAGTAACAAAACCAGACTGTTATCTGTTACCCAGGATGGAAGACTGTGTAAACCATGTTGGAGCTGCACAGTTTGTGACTACACTTGACCTATTAAAAGGATACTGGCAAGTGCCTCTAGCTGAACGTGGTCAAGAAATCTCTGCCTTTGTCACCCCGGATGCATTTTTACAGTATACTGTAATGGCATTTGGTATGCGTAACGCTCTTGCCACTTTTCAGAGGCTCATGAATGTCATATTATCTGAACTTAATTTTTGTGAAGCCTACTTGGATGATGTAGTGGTCTTTTCTAATACTTGGGAGGATCACCTGAAGCACTTACAGATCATGTTTGCTCGTCTAAAAGAAGCAAACCTAACTGTCAATCTGTCCAAGTGTTAATTTGGTCA
>JBBPBX010016078.1:35684-48618 GCA_038048925.1 Garcialebias charrua | reverse complement strand
CGCATATACTGTATACAGGCTATCCTCGTTGTATATATACAGTACATATATACATATACAGGTAGTCCCCGACTTAATTATATATATATTTTTAGAAATGAATACATGTACAGTACTGTACAGTCACCAAGCACTTAGCCTATTCTAGATCGTTTTCATTCATTCTGACATTGAAAATATTGAACACTACCATTTTCAGCCGCTAGATGGCACTCCAGTAGTATGGCATGCCGTTGTCATGTAATAGTTAAAAATGGCTATTAATGACACAATCGGCTTGCCATAGACTGTCACCTTCATCCAGCTCGCTTTGAGCAACAGTAAAATCAGCTTCATTTCGCTGCTCTGTCCTGGCAAAATGCAGCTGATTTGAGCATTGAAGTGCATTTATTAAGTAAAAGGTCAACTGAGACACACCTTTGATATAATTTGGAGAAAACAAATAATTTTTTAAGTGTTAATCTTGCTAAATTCTTGTTAAAGTCCTCCCGTTTACACTCCCTCGGCCGCCATTTGGCAGCCAATTGATTTTGGGCACAACACCGGCCACATTTCTGGATTGTCAGTGGTGATGACACATAATAGATGCGACGTAAACAGTGAAGCGACACGTTAATGGATTTTCCACTCTATTAGACATATTTGGACTGATGCAACTTATACTGCGGGAAATATTGTATACATACAGTATATAAATAAATAAGATTCTAAAATAAACTACTACTTACTACTTGTACTATTCCTACTTCAGTTTTTCTCTTATCGCAAGGCTTCAGGGTACGGATCCCCTGCGATAAATGAGGGACTACTGTACGTTTAAAATGCAATTAAATTACATTTAATATTGCAAATTTAAAATCAATCTTTCTAATAAGAGTCAAATAAGAGTACCGGTATTCACATTAAAGGAATAATTCAGATCTTGTCTGGTAGATTTCTGTAAAAAGGTTATCTTACCTGTTGTAGATAGCTCTTTGAATGACCTCGGGTTGGATGTTTCCCGTTTTACCAGTATTTAATATTAAATTTACATAAACTGGTTTAAAAGTAATTGTTTTAAGATGGCAGCTGTCTACTTTAGTCAAGACTCGGGTAGCTGCTGGTTTTTCTGGTCAGAATGAGCCCTTTTCTCCAAACTTAGGCCATTTAAAAATGTATCTGCAACAGGTAAGATATTAACTGTTGTTCAATTTTACACAGAACTTTAAAAATATCTAGACTGGATTTAAGATTCACAACATCAGAACCTCCGAATTGCCTTAAAAATATTTTCTAATTCTATGTGGCTGGGATAATTCAGACAGAAAATGCGGTGAATTCTTTTTGTGGATGTTAAAGAGAAATGAGACAATTTCAACTTTTTTTTAAATTGATTTTAGTGTTTCTTTTTGCTGATATAGAGGACTGTTGGTCAGCTTTTGCTTATTCATCTAAATATGTGTTGATCATATTTATGGTAAACATGTTGGTACAGCTTAATAAAATACTAGTGATCATAAAGTCACTGTTAAGTGTTGCTCTGTCAGACGGAAGAGTGAGGAGGGAATTCTGACTGTCTTTTGTGGCTAAGAGGATGTTACAAACTCTACTTTCTGACATCTTATTCACAATGAAAATGATTGTATCACAGACTGTGCAGGCAGACAGAATCCTTTGACGTTTAATTAATATGAGCATCTTGAAAGTATTCTCACTCCATCAATGTTCTTTGCGTTTCTTTCAGCCCCCAGAGTGCTAAAGGTCGCAATGACACCTTCTATCTGACTCCTGAGCCCGTGGTGGCTCCAAACAGCCCCATTTGGTACTCGACTCAACCAATCCCAAAAGCGCAGTTGGACCAGATGCTCGCCCGCGTTCTTGTTGTTCGTGAGATCCAGGAAGCCATCAACATGTCGGAGAGCGTGCAATAGTTGGATATGAGGAGCATCAAAACGAAGAGACTGCTTGCACCCGGCCTTCCATCGCTCGTTATGAGTGGTTTTCCATATTCACCCCTCGTTGGTTTGGGGTGGCATGTATATATTTATATTCATTATGACTGTACATGTACATACAGCTGGTACAGGAAAGGATTCGTCTTGCTTGGGCGATCGCTCAGTTTTTGTTTTGGCCAAAGGATGTAGTGTCTAATGTTTTTACTTTTAGTGGACCTGAGCTCTAATTTGAATATTTTAGCTGTTGATTTGCCTGACCTCATGTCAACTAATTATTTTCTGCCTTGTTTTAATCTGTAATATATACATAGCATATATATATATATATTTGCATCAGGGTTTGTTTGTGCTGTGATGCTTTTTTTTTATTTTTTATTTTTTTGTAACGTTTCCTTTTCTCCTCTGTGGTCTCTGTTCACAGTGAATACCTCAGCGGTATTAAAACTGTACTGAGTAGCCAGTCCACGGCTTAAAAACTCATTTTCTAGCTGTGTGAATTTCACTTTTCTGTGCGTTGAGCTGACATCTCATTTCACTCTGAGCTCTGGACTCTAATGGTTCCTTTTGTTGGAGCTGTGCAGCAGTGAATCACATTAGGACCTAAATCTTCCTTGCACTCGGTCGTAACGCTCTGTCACCACTTAACCCACAGCCACTAGCACTTGT
The DNA here is from genome assembly GCA_038048925.1 of Garcialebias charrua. Lineage (NCBI taxonomy): Eukaryota > Metazoa > Chordata > Actinopteri > Cyprinodontiformes > Rivulidae > Garcialebias > Garcialebias charrua. The sequence continues at coordinate 46,018 of JBBPBX010016078.1, read as the reverse complement.
CCCATGATGGAGGAGGTGTGGCAGCGGGAGGGTTCTCTGCACTTCAGGACATCAGACTCATCTGAAGAGGCGTGTATTGTATCATACGTGTCTGCTGTAGTACAAAAACTGGACTCTTTGTATGATGTATAAAACTTTTCGCTCCTCCATGAACTGTAAAGGTTTTCAGTCGTCCAAGGAGAACAGTGCCTGTGTGTTTTTGAAACATGACCTTTTTTTGTACAGCCACTTCACCACGTGTCTGCCTTTATGTCATCAACACATGCATCCTGGGTATTGATAGGAAGTGATACGCAACGAGTTATTAAGAATAGGTCATTTTACTACCGACAGTAATGGAGGTAAACAAACTGAGGATAAAAAGCTTCCCCAGGAAAGTTTTTTTTTTTTTTTTTTTCAGCTGAGAAGTGCTCCATCTGCAATATGTCACTGTAAACGAGTTGGTTCCTAGTAAACGCAAAGTGATTAGCAGAATAACAGGTCAGACTTGATGGGAGGCTCGATTCCTCCTGGTGACGATGCAAACAGAGCATTTCTCTGAATGTTGTCCGCTCAGTTTTCCGCCTGCATGACTTCGGCAAAAGCATTTTTTTCTGCAGTCTCACCATCACCGCAGGTGCTGGATAAGGGCTTAAAAGTGTCTTTACATCCATTGTCTTGTTTATACTGAACACCCTTTTAGTTTCATGAGTTGTTTTAAGGTCTAGTGTGGCTGAGATAAGGAGGGCATTAGTTTCCTCAGTATGTTCCCGGGGCTGAAGATCTGCTGGATGGAGTTGTGTTGTTCTGATGTTGATTTGTGTCGACGGCGGTGCGGTCGTCTCCCTGATCTGTCCTCTTGCCTCGAGCTCGGTGGTCGATCTGTGATGCTTTGGTAATGGACTCCCTTGGACTGTGGGCTGCAGGGAAAGAAGAAATGTCTCAGATGTTTCAGGGGTTAGCCAAAGCCTGACTCCCTTTTTTTAAAATTGTTTCTTACCTTTTTGAGGATCCTCCGCTCAACCAGTAAACCAGACACTGATGAGCACACATGTACTGGTCCTGAGAGCACAGAAAAGTACGAGCATGTAATGAGATTGTACTTGACATGAAGCAGAGAAGAGCACCGAGTATAACTGATGGATTTGTACCGTACTTTTTGGACTATAAGGTGCACTTAAAATCCTTTTAATTTTCTCAAAAATCAACAGTGAGCCTTGCGTATTAATTCTGGTTGTACTTACTGACCTCAAACAGATTGTATGTTGTACACGGCTCTCAAAAATCTGTCAAAATGTTTTGGTTTTGCTTAATGCACCCGAAAACAGACCCATTTATTGGTACTGCGCCTTGTAACCTGGTGCGCATTATAGTCTGAAAAATACGGTAAGACCAAAAGTGGGATAAACAAGTAGTATCTGAAACCTCAATTCTTCTCAAGCTTGCACTTAAAGAGTCATTTAATTTGAAAACCCTAAACTTATTTGGTAAACATTGGTGACGTGTCTAAAATGCTATTTCTTTTGTTTTCAGATAACAATGTATGTAATGTTCTGGTTTTGAATAACATTTGCAAGATCTCCAGACTAAAAACTGGTTTAACTATAAATTGGTTTATAAAAGAGAATTGACCTAAATTTAGGATTTTTGGTACCAAGAAAAAGCATTTTATATAGAATCTATAGCATGAAGTTTATTGGAGTTAGAAATATACCTCATAATTAAATTCTGCTTTCAGAAAGGTTTGTAAATATATTACAGGTTAAAATGAAGCTTTAGAAATATGAACACGTCTTTTTGTATTCAATAAATGTAGAGGTTTGGGGCGATGCGTACTACAGTATGTGAGTAAAACAAATTATTATAACTAAAGCAATAAGAACTCCACACAAAGTGAATGGTTGAATGAATGAATTGTAATTTTGTGTTTGAAGACGAATAATTGTAAAATTGGAAGAGTAAAATAAATCAATGTAAAGTTTTTAATGTGCAGTTCTGACAAAATAGAATATAAAGAAATAATTTGATATGTTCCATTAATGTAGAAATTTCTAATTTGACAAGTCTAATAAAGAAGACTCGTGTCATCAGTACTGTAAAGTCTGGTTATCATCAAACTAAACTAGACTAGTATACTGTACTTTGGGTCATTGACAGCTAGGTGCTCATGTCCTGTTGCTGTAAAACAAGCCCAAATCATCACACACACACCCCACCACTACCGTGCTTGACACTTTGCATACTGTTTTGCTGTTGCTAAACATGGCACATATGTGTTCTTTTCTGTAAAATGGTAGAATTGAAAGATGGTGACAGAGCTTCTTCCAATGACTTGCATCAGATTCATGTGAAAGTCTAAACCAGGGCTATTCAGCTAAACTGCTCAGGGGGCCACAGTTTCTGAGAGCCAACATGGGCTGGGGGATTTTTCATTCAACCTTTATTTGTACTGGTTGATCCCATTATGAGTCTCGAGGACTCATTTACAAGAGAGATAAGTCATTATGTAAATAAAACAAGTTTGCAACGATCTGTTACCTTCTAAATTGGTTTATTTTATTGCATTGAATCATAAATGTAGTAAATAGTAGGGGTGTGAATCTCTGTGTCTGGAGAATCGATTCCGATTTTTGATGCACTGATTCGATAAAAAAATCGATTTTCACATATATCTATATCCCTGCATCCATTTGTGTGTGGTTGTGAGCATGCATACATGAATAAGGTTCCTCCAATAGAACATTCAGTAGCAACCTTGAAGCATCAGAGATCCGCCCCCCCAAGGCCCGAGGCAGACAAAGGGGCGATCATAGCCCAAGACCCCAAGAAGGACCCCGAGCCCAGAGTCCCCAGGGCCACCCGAACAGGACGAGCCACTCACCCTCTCCCCAGATCCGACCAAAGGGGAGAACCGGAAGAGCCCCACCAGCGACTACACACAATGACCCCCGGGGGCCAACAGCGACAAACTCACAGGCCCCCACCGGAGCCCGCTGCACCGACGTAGCCCCAGGCCTGGACACCGAGGCCCGGGGACGCCCACCCCTCAGGCCCAGACCCGATAGGACCAGAGGACCCGAGCCCCACCAGGCCGAGCCGACACACGCCCAACCCCGACAGTGACGGCGAGGGCCCCAAGCACGCCCGCAGGCAAAGGGACACCCACCCAGGGGCCACGTGGAAGGAGCGCGACACCAAGTAGCCTCAGATGTAACAGAGCGGGGGCAGTCTAAGTCCCAGCCTGACAATTGGACATTCAGACCCACCCTCATCCTCACCCTCACTCACACAAGACAAACAATAACGACACGTTCCATTCATAATCCCGATGCACCCTCTATACCCCCTAGGTATAGAGTTTAGCACTTTGAGATTTTTATTAATGAAAAGTGCATTATAAATGGAATTCATTATTATTATTATTATTAGGTCCAAGACATGTACCTGCCCCCTACATGGGGCAGCCCACACCCAAGCCCAGGAGGTAGGTTCATTCATTCTGAGGTGGAGAGTAGCCGACATCCAAGATCCATATGCAGATATGTAGATGGTTATGTGACTGAATATGAATGTATATACTGTATATGTATACTGTATATATATTTGTAGGTATGGGTATGTTTATTTATGGAAATGTACTGCAAGGTCATGAATATTATTAGTCTTTATGCATGTATGTTTCTTTGTTCTGTTTTGTCATGTGCTTTGCAGGATTGTAGACGGAGGTTTGGTGTGTTTGCCTGGAGCTCTTTTTGTGGATAATTGTTGTTTTGTTGTCTTACTTTCTATCTTTCCTTTCTCTCTCTAAAAAAATAAAAATTCATATCGGTGTGAGAGGATGGCTGTAAGGTGAGAAGGGAGGCCATCTATAAAAGGAAAAATAAATAAATCGATTTTCGATTCCAAAACGATTTTCATTCCAGGATCGATTTTCGATTCTGAAACAATTTTCAACTGAAATCATGAAAAGATTAAACAATAATGTAAACAAATAAAACATTTATTTAAAACGATAATGTATGCTTGTAGCAAACAATAATAATGTCAAATAATACAGTACAGCAGCCTGAATTGTGAGCAGATGGGTATATGAATAGAATGCAGCAGCTTTAATCGGGTCCTGGAGGTCACTGGTGCCTATATCCAGCAGTCACTGTGCGAGAGGCAGGGGACACCCTGGACATGTCTCCAGTCCATCACAAATAATTCAAAATACAAACGTAAACAAAGATTTCAGCCTACTGTATTGCATAAACATTTAACTCAAAATAAAATAGACTTCAAAATCATATTGCATTCATCCATGTTTCAAATGTGTATGGATGGATTTTGTTTAAAAGATTTGTTTGGTAAATCTTTTCAACAAAAGCCATCTATCCATCATCTTTACCCGCTTTATCCTTATCGGGTCCTGGAGGTCACTGGTTCGGGTCAGATTTCTTCTTCTTTCTGCCACCTTTCATTTTATGTATTCTTTCATATACTATGAGATATGGTTTTATTTTCTTTATCTTTTGGGTTTTAATGTAAAAAAAATAAAAATAAAAAATAAATCAATTTTGGGGCTTTTAGAATCAATTCTGAATCGCCAGGACTAAGAATCTCGATTCTTTAAAAAAATCGATTTTTTTCCTGCACCCCTAGTAAATAGAACCCAAACTCAGAACCAAAAAAAATACCTATCAGTATTTTCTTAATGAATTCGGTTGGAAATGTCCCGCGGGCTGCCAGTTGAATAGCCCTGGTCTAATCCATATTTTACACATTGTACAAAACACTCATGTTCGAGTTGGTGTAGAGTCTTATTCTTGAAGTGCATGGACTATGATTGCATCACTTATGATTGTGCACCAAATGAACTCACCAGAGTCTGGACCATCCACATTCGATGCAGTCGCAGGTCCTTCACAGCACCTTTAACGTCAGGCATGACCCCCCTGACGCACAGCTGCATCATCCACAACAGAGTTACAAACGTCCCCGACCGGCCCACACCTGCACTGCATCACAAAAGCCAGAGGAAGGACTTCATCAGAGTGAAACCAGGTGTTTATGGAGTGGAGGGTGTTGAATTTAAAGTCAAGAGTTCACACCTGCAGTGGACAACAGCTGGACCCAGACGGGGAATGGCGTCTAAATGCTGCCGCACATGCTCAGTGAATGCACACAGAGAAGATGTGTTTGGGACACCCTGGTCTGGCCAGGAGGGGTAGTGGTAGTGTGTGATGATCCTGTCCTTTGGACTGTCCCTCTGAAACACAAACACTATTTAATTAAAAGACAAAGGCATGCGCTCATTAATCGGCCTCTAACTCACCTGTCGCAGGTTAATGGTTGTGGTAAAGTAATCGGGACCTTGTCTGCGAGTCACTGTTGTCACCTGAATCAGTCCATGACAAATTGTCCCCTCCTCCAACAGCCAGTATTTATCACACAGGATCTGTACACACACACAGGAAACACAGTTCAAGTGTTAAAAACACCTTTCAGAATAGAAAACAATTTAATAATAATACATTTTATTTGTAGGCGCCCCAAGGTCACCTTACATCAACAATCATAAAAACAGACACAATATTATATACACAGTAAAATAAAATAAAAAAATTAAAATAAGACAATGCAGTTGCAATCATAGTGCATAGGCTACTTTAAACAGGTGAGTTTTGAGCTTGATTTTGAAATGTGGATCTATTTAACCATCATACTGTATTCTAAATAGTCACATGATTTTGATTTTGTAACTCTGATAAAGATTAGAATAAATTACCATTTAAAGTGAACATTTATTAATGTATTCCCACAAAGTTTGCATACTTTTTAGAAGTTTTAGCATGTTAAATTAATAATTTAACATTTTTGTGGAAAAATGTTTTTTTCATTGTAATCATGGGAGAAGGTTGGTAGTACCACTCATACTTGTACTGTATACTGCATGAATGTATGCAGTAAAAACAACACATTTAAAGGACAAGCGTTCCGTAAACACATATTGCTCACCTCCTTTCATGCCAGTGTTAAACTAAGATCATTCTTTAATGGGAAGGGATGGTTGCAGCTGTTTTGGTCAGACCTTGCAAATCCTATGTGCAATCTCATGCAATATTGTGAGATTTCACAAGCCCTCAAAGTATGCTTTGGACATGACTCACACACCACCACATACATTTTTGTCTCAATATCTATTAAAATACAGTAAACCCCCTTTTTTTGTGTGTTTGCTAAGATGGATTAGCTGTGGTTGCCATCTTGAACTGAAATGACTTTAAAGTTTATCAGCTCTACATGTTAATCTAATAAAAAAGTTTAGCTAAAAATATCTATGAGATATTTTGCCAATAAACAGAGTTGACTCTAACAGTTAAGGTCAAAGTTAAGCAAATATATTGTGCAGTTTGTTATGCTAGATTACTCTCAGCTACTACCACACCACATTTTAGCTGAACGTCTGATTATTCTGTTTGCCAAGACTGCTTTACTGTCACAGCAGCTATCTTGAGTTGGATTGTGTCCAAATTAGGGATGCACAATTTTGGATTTTTGGCTGATATCCGATATGCTAATACCAATAATTTACAGTACCTACTTACAGAGACTACCACCTATACACAGGTGCGACCTATATATGGCTTGTTATCACTTTCGGCGAAACAGATTTTTAAATCCAGCTCATTTCACAATTACGTTCATTTATTAAGGAAAAGTTCAGCTCAGACATATATTTGCTATAATTTTTATCAAACAAATAATTGTTTTTAAGTGTTAATCTTCTTAAAAGCCTTGCTGTGCGCTCCTGTGGCAGACATTTGCAGCAGAGCTAAACGTAGGTGCGACCTATACACCGGTGCGACCTATCTAGGGATTTTTCCAATCTATTGGTGGTAATTGGACAATGCGACCTATACACAGGTGCGACCTATACACCAGAAAATACTGTACATATTTTTCTCTGCTGTGGAATTAAAATGCTACAAAGTACATTATTCTGCATGGTCTTTGTCAGTTTGACCTGTTACCAAATGCAGATCCCAAAAAAGAAGCTGAAAATGATGTAACACTTCAACTTGGATTATGTTTAATGTCAAATTTATTCATGACATTTACTCTCTCTAACGCAGTGACAACAATCAAACAGTGCAAATTTGTACATGTTCACAAATCTAAACTCAACAGCACGTGTGACGTCATAACGTATGGGTTGTCATACAAAAACAGCGCATATATATATATATATATATATGTATATATATAAAATTTATCACTAATATTGGCTAATACCGATACCATGTCGATAATATTGTGCATCCCTAGTCAAACAGCTGTAGAATAATCTAGTGATTATTTCCAAGAGTTTAATTTAAATCCATCTGGTGTTTCATTAGATGTTTTGGTGTCAGACACGCACACACCTTGGTATTGAGTGATAATAAACATAATTACAGTACATGTGGATTTTACAAAAGGTGCTTCTTGAACCTCCTTTTTGGTTGTTTCTTAGTTCATATCTTAGATGTTATTACTGTTTAGTGTTTTTATTTTACATTTTATTGTTGGATGAAACTGGGACCCTGTGTACATAATCACGTTCCACCACATGTACCACATGAGATGCGAATGAGAAATAAATCTCCCTGACTCCGACTTCAACGTTGTTGCTCCACAGAATCCCCATCATGGGGATGATTGCGTATTTGTGGTGAGTTTTAAACAGTTGGTGGGTGAACCGTGTTTAGGCGAGACAGGAAATATTTTATTTTTATTTGATGCTGCTAAAGAACTTGAGTTATACTCCAAATACTCGAACATGTTTAAAATAACTAATGCCTTTGAAAAAATAAAAAGTCTGTAAAAAGACCATACACATTGCACTTGTAGTGAAAGCATCTCACTGTGTTTTTGTATCGCAGAGCTGTCACCATGACAATAATCCGGACATTTTGCTCCCACACCATCCTCCAAAAGTCAGCGATGGTGTTCAGCAAAGGACCCTGGGTACAGATGAAGTCTCTCTCTGATCCTCCACCCTGAAACCACACACAGGCAGACAGAAAACATGATGGAATGGAAGGGACGGAAGAAACGAAACAGCGAGCGAGAAACTTACTGGCACAAAACTGGCGTTGATGTAGTCTGAAGGTGGGTTTTGGTTTTGAATAGATAGCCTCACCCGACAGTGATCATCTGTAATCAGATATGGAGGAATACATTTAACGTTACATGTTCTTACTGTAATTAGATATAACACGAGAGGTATTCAACTTACATGGCAAAATACAAGAATATCTGTTTTTTTCTTTGTTGGCCTCCAACGTTGCTGCTCGGACAGGGAGATCTTTGCCAACGTCGTTCAGCTCCTGCAGAAAGACAATGGCAGCAACACACGTGAGAAACCCTTCAACGTTTCATGCCAAGTGTTCGTTTCTCTTCACTTATAGTCACCCCAAACTCCTGTTTAAAGCCTCGGTTGTTGTTGGCAGCCAGTTTGCAGCATCGCAAATTCAACTCCTGCTGAAGCTGCGATCTCGAGAAAGTTTCCATCCTGCAAAACACGATTGTGCAAAACTGATGCTCGGCAATAAGTCTGGCAACAATAAGTTCCGCAGTTAAGCTGTAATATGAAGAGAGAGTTCCTTGAAGAAATGCTTGTTGCCCGCTGCCTTTTTATATCACCCTTAAAAAGACATGTTGGTCAAAGCTTGTAAATGACATCTGGCTCAGTCTCATGCAGTTTCAGCTTATTTTGTGTTGGCTGTGATGACTGTCTTGAACTGGATTGCTCCAAAAGTAGTACAGTACCACCAAGTTGTAGATGTACATCCAATAATTACTTCCTGAGTCTCATTCAATTTAGTGTGGTAATAAGGTATTTTGCTAACAGACAAACAGGGTTGATTCCAACAGATAAAGCCAAAAGTTTTAAGTAAAGATGGTGTGCAATGCGTAGCACTTGGAGTTAAGTGCTACGAACAAGTCTCAGCTACTAGTAGAATAGAATAAAATAGAATATATCTTTATTGGCATCGTCATTGCACCAGGGCACAAAAACATTGTAATTGACGCACACCCGCCCTTAAGATGGGGGCGAGTGCGCGTAGCCGCAGCAGTAATTAAACCGCGCTGCCACAATCTTAGATATGGAAAAAAAGGAAGGTAACATGAGGGTAATCAATGGTATTACAAAAAAGATCTATCACATTTTGTCTTACAGGACACCATATGATACAGCAAAAAACTCTACCAGCAAGCAACAGTTAAGACAAATCACATTTGCATATGAGGGCAAAGCAGTGAGATAAAGTCCATGAGCCCCGTTCAGATTAGCCACAGTACTAGTACTCCAAACTTTAGCCTAATATACGTAAAACTGTTTTAGTTATTAGATCAGCTGGTTTAGGCTGGCCATCTTGAATTGTGTTGGCTCCAAAAGCTGATCAGTTGTAGTTGTAGTGGTTACTTTCTGAGAGTTTCATTAAATACTGTGCAGTAATTCATGAGAATTTTTTTACTAACGCTACATAACAACCATACACCCACAGATACACAGATGGCCAAAACCACCTTTCGCCTTTGGTGGCGGGCAGTATATTTATGTTTGTCATTTAATACATGCAAATGACAGTATAGTTTTCCTTTCAATGGAAAGAAAATGAGAGAGTTCAACCATTTAAATATGATTAGAATATCATGAAGATTGTTTGGTCTTACCCCATGTCTTTTCCTGCAGACTGAGTTGTCCTTTAAACATGAACGTGGCTGGAAGAGTCAAAACATGCAGCTGTGATTATAGCGCTGGTCATGTGAAAATCCTGCGTGGGACATTGAAACCAGACAATGTGGAACGATATCCTCTGACACTGTTTACCTTTTGTTTTGTGTCCCCCTCTTCTAGGTAAAAAAAAACCTGTCTTGTCTTCTCATCAGAGGTCTGCAATCTGAATTATTTCAACACACGTAAACCATAGTACTCCTGTTCTTTGCTCATCAGAGAAAAACTGTCTTGCAGGTAACGCTTAGCACTGACTCAGAACAATTACATGCCACCTGACAAGAAATAAAACCTGTTCCAACAGGTCCTCAACCCCAAACACCAAGAAGACGTAGCGGCTTTAATATTTACATTACGTTTCTGCTTCAAGTTTACCTTAGTGAAGAGATGAAGGATTTAAGTCCATCACAGGGTCAGGCACAGGATCTGAGGGCTGCTGTGTCATACTAAACCTGGCAGGTCATGATAATACTGCCTGTCTGGCTGCAGGCTCAAAGGAATGGGGTGGGTGGAGACAGTAGGTGGAGTGATAGCACAAACCCAAAGGGAGGGAAAGAACAGTTCGACAATGCTTTGTACTCACAGAGTT
>JBBPBX010016078.1:12709-25028 GCA_038048925.1 Garcialebias charrua | reverse complement strand
CTTGGACGACAGCAGCCCTCTGAGCCACGATGCGCTGGCACACGACTGGCCCCGGACCCTCCTTTATGCTTTTCCACCATTCAGCCTACTTTTTCGGACCCTATACGGGTTCGTCAGGAGGGGCACAAGGTTCTGCTGGTGGCCCCCTTCTGGCTAGCAAGGACTTGGTTCCCTCTACTGCGCGAGCTCAGCTCCGGCTCGCCGATGCGTCTCCCTTCCAGGAGGGATCTTCTTTCCCAGATGGACGGTCGGATTTTGCACCCCAAACCGGACCGACTCCAGCTCTGGCCCCTGCAGAGCCGGGGCCCATTTTTTCAGGATACACCGGGTCAGTAGGACATACAATGGCTAATGCGTGGGCGCCATCCACGCGGGCCATCTATGCTAATAAGTGGGCGGCTTTTGTGACCTGGTGCCGCGATAAAGGGCAGGATCCGGTGCAGTGTTCAGTCTCTGACATACTGACCTTCCTTCAAGCATTACTGGCTTGAGGACGGTCCCCATCTACCTTGAAGGTATATGTGGCTGCCATTTCCCGTTGGCATATCGGCCTGAATGGTTGTTTGGTGGGCCGAGACAAGGACGTTGCACTGTTTTTGAGAGGTGCTCGGCATTTGCACCCACCCAACCGTCCTTTGGCACCAGCATGGGACCTTTCTTTGGTGCTTGAGGCTCTTCCGTCCCTCCCATTTGAACCCCTGGCATCTGCGGACCTCAAATGGCTCTCACTAAAGACGGCGTTCCTTTTGGCAATAGTTTCTGCAAAACGTGTGGGGGAATTGCAGGCTCTCTCGATAGCCGAACCCTGCTGCCGGTGGAACCCTGATAGCTCAGGTGTCACGCTGTGGCCTGATGTGGCATTTATGCCTAAAGTGTCCCTGCCGGCAGGTAGTACCCAACCGCTCCATCTTGCCCGGTTTGACACCGGAGGTTCCTCCGAACATCTGTGCCCTGTTCGTGCCCTTGAGGCATATATCGATGCTACGGCACCTTTCCGGAAGACGAATGGCCTTTTGTTTGCTACGCTGGCTCAGGGAAAGGTCAGGGAAAAGGTCAGGAATCCTTGCTTTCGCGAGAAGTTTGAGGGATTGAATGCCGGGTGCCACGTGCCTATATAGAGTCACGTGGGTCCCCGGCAGGTCACAGGGTGACTTTGTTGTCATTTGTACTCGACCTGCGCATGCGCAAGAATGATCATTCAGTGCTTAAGCACCACCTCTGGCGGTCATCCGGGATTCATAGAACCGTAGTTACAGTAGTAACTTTCGTTATTTGTTTCTTATACGTATCTGTTGTTTGTAATAGTGTAGAGGAATCTAAAAATGCAATGCGGTCAGATAACCTGGTTATTTCTCCTTCCTACATTTTTCCTGACGAGTCCTATAAGAAATAATCTCCCTCCTTATAAAGGTGTTCATTGTTTCCCACAACATAGAGGTATTGACCTTGGAAGTCATTTGTTTAGATCAATTATATTGTGTCGCACTATTTCAAACCAATACATTAGACAACATTTATTTTACTTTTATTTTCTTCTTCTTTCAGCTGCTCCCTTCTTCAGGGGTCTCCACAGTGAACTAACCCGCATGGAGACTTAGTGATTGTTTTTACACCAGATGTCCTTCCTGACACGACCACAGACCACCAAGCTACCTCAGCCCTCTGTGTGGAGCAGAGCGCTGCCATCTAGGGCGCCCAGGGGAGCAGATGGTGGGGGTTAAGTGCCTTGCTCAAGGGCCCAGAGTGGGGCAAATGAGGGTGGAGGCAGGTGTGGGTGATTCACCTTTACCACCCACATTTTGATGTTGTCAGTCCAGGGAGTTGAACCAGCGACCCTCCAATCACAGGTCTACCTTCTCTAATTTCTGCGCTACCACTCCCCCTATTTGCGGCATTGGCGCTTACTATTTATACTAATAATCATTAGTAATTAGTATTTAGGTATAGTATTAGGTGATTAGTAATTGATTACCTAATATGTGGCATTTACTCTTACTACTCGTACAAATAATTACAATAATGGTAATATAACTTATGCTGCCTTTATAATTTTAGGTATTATAATTATTAGTAAGAGTACCATAGTTATGTTCATTTGTTAATGAGACTTAAAGGACAACACCCACCGTGACAGTAACAATTCACCATATTGGAGAATTACTGTAGTATTTTATGAATTTTATTTTCATTTTTGCATTTGGGCCAGGCGAGGGTTAAAAAAAAAAAAAAACCCACTCCCGAATGAATCCGGAAACCTGGCCGAAGAGTCCCGAAGGGTCATGCCTTTTGTTACATTGATCTCCACCCAGAAAGCAAGGCAGAAGGTAGGAGTGAGTTTCCATGGAGGTTTATGAGAGTGAGAGTAAAACTGCATATTTCCTGGTGCATTTTTGTGTACAACTGGACCAGTGGTCTGCTTTTATTTTTTATTTATTTTATAGACCTTTTTAATAAGATATAACACCGCTGCGACTGTTGCTGGCTGCTCTCCTCTCCTCTGCCCAGAGAGGAGCGAGCCGCGCGGCTTCTCCCTGGCTCCCCGTTCCGCTGCGTCAGCTTTGAAGTTCGTGCCGGGGCTCGGTTCTGTCCCAGCCTTGTTGCTGGAGCACGGGGAAGCACGGAGAGCACGGGAGAGCACGGGGAAGCCCGCGCGCTCAGAGCTCCGCGCTGCGGCTGCCTTTCTACTCCCGACCTGTCTGGTCAGGGGAGAGAATAAAAAGGCGATGCGGAAATGAATGAATTTGTCGCGATCAAGCGAATTAAACTAGTATGTCTACGTGGATGCTGCTCAGAATATGACAGACATCAGTGAGCGACCGCTTCTCTTTTTTTTTTCCTCTCTTAGAGCAGCGGTCATGGAAGTTGATGAAGGCTTATTAAAACTCCGCCTGTAACTCCAAGGCGGAATCTTTAGTGATGTGAATGCCCATATTTGGAGAGGGGCAGATCTTCCCGGAGCTTCTGCTAAAATCTGCTATAAATCATGAAATAACACATTTTGCATTATTTCTCTACAATATAAATAAACGCTCCTGTATTATTTTTAAATAAACTAATAAATATTAATGGCGATGCAATTTGAAAACATGGTGGGTCATGGACTTTAAAGTGGATCTCATAGAAAAGATGGAAATGTAAACAAGCAAAAAATCAATGAGTGAAAATATTAAAAATGTTGGATGTCACAACATGAAGTGTTAGAGAGAATATAGCGTGTAAAAATCTTTACTTTGTTCTTGCGGTTGTCGTTGTACTTAATGAGGTCCAGTATAAAGTTGAGAACATCTTTGGGGCAGAGGTTCTGCACATCTCTGAGTAACGCCATGGCAACAGGCATCGTCTAGGATGTAGCACAAACACAAAACAAGACGGTCCTTTACACAGATGCAGAAAGCATGCAGATTATGAAACGTCTTGACATCCCAAATGATAACTTTGAAATTAAAGTTACAGCAGTACATTTCAATAGACTAAATAAAGGTCACAGTAAGAGTCTAACATGAGAAATTAGGCCAAAATAATTCTAATTCATAGCATGATGTTAATTACAAGGTGCTTTAAAAAGACTAACAGATTAGTTCCTCAGTAAGGAAAGTCTGTATTGGCAGTCCTAAAAGTTGTTACAAACTGCTTATGTCTCCATAACTGCAGATTTGGTCATGTGAAAGTCATTGACAGCTGTAGGAGGAAAAACACCAGGGGAGAAACAAAAAGTGAGTAAAAACACCTTCATATGTTTAAAACTACAAATGTACTTTCTTCTCTCAGTTCTTGTTTTTAAAGTCACAGCCTACTCTTTTAGGCTTGTAACACTTCAAGAACCAAGAAGCTGATTGGTTTTCTCGAGCTGTGGAGAACAAGAAGAAAGTTCATTTTGGGCAGAACATTTCATTCTTCACTCAAGTACAGAACTCTCGGGGAGTCCTCACAGGGTCCTCCCCCTGCAGGACGGGTTGCATCCCGACTGCTTCATCAAGTTTTGGTCTGAACACACCATTTGGCCTTTTGTCATTTAGTTGCAAAGGTAATGTCTTTTTTTATTTCAAATGTCTTCCTCTGTCCGCAGTATTTTGGCTACCACTTCACATGAATTATTAGCCAGTTGCATGTTACAGAGATAGAGATATGCCGTTACATATGTGGCATTTATATTTTTGTACTTCTTCACTGCCTTGGCCAGCTGCTCCTCAAAACTATCCACTGTACAAACGTGAAAGTTCTGCCCAGATGAGAACAGACTTGTCTTAAACAAAAATCATTAGTTGTCCAAAGGCAGAGGCAGGGACTGCACGAGGACGGGCTGGACTGTCTGCAAACACTTTGAAGTGGGGGAAGGGCCCACAGCAGCACCAGCTTCTCATTGAGAAGAGTAGGAAGAGCATGCACATTCATGGCAATCTCATAGTGTCTCCAATAATACAAGAAAATAAAAAAACTAGGAACTTTATTGATAAAGAGTTGCCAGAAGGGTCTGAATACTCACTAAATACAGTATAGCAAAAATGTTGCAAAGTTGGCAACAATTGTTAAACAGAAAAGGACAAAATGGACACTGAACGCACCCTGAATTCAAACAAACACGATGACGATAAATAGATAAAAATAAAAATGCATGTTCAACTTGTGGGAACATTAACTCAAAGAATCCAAGAGCTTTGGTATGTTTGTACCTTCTGCAAGAAGTAGCTCTGAAAGTTGATGAAGTTGTTGGTCTTGACGATGTTGGGGCAGCTCTTACAGCAAAACATTCTGGTGAACAGAGACTTCATAGCTGGTGGACCCTGCCATGTGCTTACCATGGCATTGGCAATCTGCAAATTAAACACCAGAACAGCACGGATTACTTTGATCTTTGGGTTTTGGTGAAGTAGAGGACTGTCAGCAGTTATCACAGCAAAAACAAGTGAATAAAGTAAATAAGATTTAACTTTCTGCAAAGAAAAAAGTTATGAAGTGAAGATGGTTGAAGCTTGTGCAACAATGTACTTTTGGAGCCCTACAAGCTAAACAGGAAATGTATCGGTACACATGGGCAACATGTGAGGCGTCCTTAGTCTTTGAACTTGGGTTAATGTTAATATGATAATATAGGGTCAAGGGTCATCAACACAGGATGTTATAGGGCGGCCGTGGTGTAGTGGTAATGGCAGTCGACCCCTGATCGGAAGGTTGGAGGTTCGAATCCCGCACCCGCCCACCATGTGTCGTTGTGTCCCTGGGCAAGACACTTAACCCCGAGTTGCTCCCGGTAGGTCTGGATGGCGCCTTGCAAGGCAGGCTACCACTACCGGTGTATGAATGTGTGAATGAATGGGTGGATGGTTGGTATTGTAAAGCGCTTTGGGGCTCCTCACAGGGGGCTAGAAAGCGCTATATAAATAAGCTCCATTTACCATTTACCATACAGTACTTAGGTTAAAAAAGACGAGCATACTGTGGTTTTTGTTTATCTGGATCATTTATGAACACATCTGGATTTGTACTGTTTTTAAAGCACACTTTTTTTTTTAGGTTTATCTTTATATTTCTTGACTCTTTCTCACGCTTTATACCAAATTACAATCATCTAAAAACCATTTCAGCCAATCCCAGTCCGACACGCTGAGGATTTAAGTGTGCCATACTTCACTTTGTGGTTGGTTTAGGAAAATGTCTGTGTGTGTTTTCACGTGCACGTCAGAGTGTGTTTCAGCTTGTATGTCAAACCTATGTGGGCCATTACAGCGGAGTCTGTTGGGGGTTCTGTTGCTGCGAGATGTGCAGCGTAGCCATTTCAACCCCCACTTTGATTATTGCGTTGTGAAAATATTGGTTCAGGTGGACCCTGAAGGGTTGAAATCCAAGCAAGGAGAAAGTTGGAGAGGCCCAAATACAAAGAATAAAACATTTCCTGCTGCCACAGAATAGGATTATTCAGTCAAATTTACAGCAGTGAAGTAAGAGTTAAAGTGATGGGTGGCTTCCTGGCACACAACGCTTGTTTTGCTTCAACCCCTTTCACAAGCTCATCTGAACAAAACATTCAGCAAAAATGACCTCATTACTTGAGTGCATTGAAAGGAAACGAGCGGAGAATATGTGCCATATACAAGTCAGAAGTTTTCAAGTCATCTAGGCCATAAAATGAACATCTCACTGCTCTCTCCCCTCTTCCCTCATAAAAGTAATACGAGTGATTTGTTCCTCACTTGTTTTCCTGCATTTCTTTCATTCTTTTTATATCACACTTTCCTGAAAACATGTACTAATTTGGACTTACTGCAATGGTTTAGCCAATTATTTGACAATAAATTGTGAGGTTCTGGCTCAGGAGGCGACTCAAGTGCAGACTCAGAGGCAGATGGCGAAGTAAAAAATATTTATTAAACCAAAACGCTCTTCAGGGCTTTACTTCTTGCCTGGCAAATAACTCACAAGGAATGGAGAGCATGACGGAGACAGAAGAACCCCACAAAAATGACATGTCACAAACACAATTCACAGACCAGGAGTGAAGGACAGTACACATATACAGACTAGAGCCCCGACTGATATGGGTAGACTTGATCATTTAGAATTTAGGTCGATATAGAGGTTTAGGGACATGTTGGTATCGGTGAGAATTGTCCCATTATGTGCCAACGTAAGTACTGTACTTCTACCCTGATGCATGCTCAATAATCCAGGTAGAAAAATCTAAAAAAGATAAGTCTGGTCCTCTGGACATTCAAAAAACAAAACAAAACGAAGCAAAAAAACAAACAAACAAAAAACACTGTAGAAACGTACTTCTAATTTTCACCCCTCAAATGCTGGGACCAGATGTAATTGTACAATGTATCCAGCAGAGGGTGCATTGCCGTTCACGTAAAGCCTGGAATACACTTGAGCGTACATGAAGTACGCCACTGTACGCGCGCATTTTGTGCGCATGCTTTCGCTGCTATAGCTCGGCTTTTATCAGCTTTCAAACGCTCGCGTGCTCGCTCCAGATCCTTGTTGTAATATGAGCAGCTGCGCGCGGAGGGGACTCAACTGAGCTCGCTGATTGGTCACTTGCTGACACGCCTACTGAAATGATTGACAGCTTTCAGTCAGCTCATGAGCAGCTCGCTGAAGAAAGCTGCGGTGTTCTGATGCGGTGTTTCTACTATATATGTTATAAAAAGTTATCTCAGAAATAAAAATAATAACAGGGAGCGCTTTTCCTGCAGCACACAGTCCACCAGGGAATATTTAAAACATTGCGCACCCAGGTAGGACCTGAATTCATTCATTTCAGTCATCGAGTGAACGGAGGAAGAAGCGGTTACTTGACTTTAGGCAAAAAAACAAAAGAAAAGGCCAGATCAGCGATAAAGAAGGGGAATTTATTTCATTTGTGTAACATACAAAACAGTCCGGCGCCGGGGAAGTTTATGGTCAGACACCGCGCAAGCGTCCGCGGTCGTAAAAAAAAAGCTTTGCGCGTACATGCCCTGAGGGGCTGCGCGGGGCTACGCTTTTGCCTTGACGTACGTACGTGGCGTATAGGCGTATTGCTTGTACGCTCAGGTATATTTCAGGCTTTAGTTTCATTTTCAGCACAAATGAAGCAGGGAGCAATACTGTGTCGTGTATTTTGCTGAACAGAGCATGGTAAGTTTATTTTAACTGATCTGTAAAACAAATCAACAATAAATGTTCTTCAATCCTCCAACCCACTTGTCATTAACTACCATACTTTCCGGCTTAAAAGTTGCACCGCCCTATATGTCGCATCAGTCCAATTATGTCCAATAAAGTGGAAAAATCCATAAACATGTCGCACCGCCGTATACGTCGCATCTATTATGCGTCACCGCTGACGCGTTGCGTAAGTTATGCGTCAGCGGTGACAACTCGAAAATGTGGGCCGGTGTTTTGCCCAAAATGGATTGGCTGCGAAATGGCCACAGGAGCGTGCACGGTAGGACTTTAACAAGATTAACACATAAAAACAATTATTTGTTTGTTGAAAATTATAGCAAAGATGTGTCTGAGCTGAACTTTTCCTTAATAAATGCACGTAATGGTGAAATCAGCTGAATAAAAAAAATAGTTTTGCTACGTCTGTACTACGAAATGTGCATGCGCAGCGAGCGGATACGCTTCATTTCTTTAAAATTTAATAAGATAAACACCTTAAAAAATATATGTTTACTGACATTATAGCAAAAGTGTTTCTGAGCTTAACTTTTCCTTTAAAAATTAACGTAATGTTCAAATCAGCTGGATTTAAATTGTTTCGCTTTGACGGTCTTCCAAACGTGCGCGCGCGCTGCGAAAATAAATTATAAATAAATCGAATTTTAGCTCAAACATCTCCTAAAGCTAATTTGTAAATGTCCATCCAGTGATTACTTTCTGTAGGTTTCATCAAAATCTGTCCTGTGGTTCTTGAGCTATTTTACTAACAGTAAAACACTGATCTAACTGTAGTTCAGACCTCCAGAGAGCAGGAGGCCGTGCTGTGACAGAGTGAGTCTGAGCAGAGGAGGCTGCGGTCGGACACATGAGCTGGGAACGGTCGGTGGACTCTAGAAGTGTCAGAGCTCCAGAGAGCAGGAGGCCGGGCTGCGTCAGAGTGAGTCCGACCAGAGGAGTCTGCTGTCGGACACATGAGCTGGGAACGGTCGGTGGACCCTAGCGGCCGAAAGTGGTACTGCTCCATTTTTTTTGTCAGAATGAATGGAAACGGAATGTTCTATTCGAGGAACCTTATTCACTTATGCATGCTCACAACCACACACAAATGGGTGCAGGGATGTATATGCAGATATCATATGGAGATATGTAGATGGTATGTGACTGAATATGAATGTATATGTATGTATACTGTATATACATTTGTAAGTATTTTTCATTCATTCATTCATTCAACCTTTATTTATACAGGCTAGCCTCGTTGAGTCACGGTGACTCATTTACAAGAGGGACCTGTCTCACTCACACCAAACAACCATCCACTCTCACACTCACACCTAGGGTCAATTTAGAGTCACCAATCAGCCTAACAAGCATGTTTTTTGGTCTGTGGGAGGAAACCGGAGTACCCGTATGTATGTACCCGTAAGTATGGGTATGTATATTTATGGAAATCTACTGCAAAGTCATGAATGTCATTAGTCTTTATGTGTATGAATGTTAGTGTCTTTAAATAAGACACTAGACCAGGTCTACACGAATGTGAAGGGGGCGTACACGGCGAAGCCACGCCCACCGCTCGGGGCTTCCGACCATCGCTCCCTGCTATTGGTCCCTAGACAGCTCCCCCCACTCAGACGTCACAAGCCGGAACAAAGAGTGATCACATCGTGGCGCCAAGATAGTTCCCCCATGCTAAGAGACTGCTTTGAAAACACAAACTGGTCTGTCTTCAAAGAGGCAGCTACGAATGGAAGTTCAGTTGACCTGGAACTTTATGCTTCCTCAGTCCTGGGTTACATCAGTACATGTGCTGAAAATGTATCCATAAGAAAGTGTGTTAAATTTTACCCCAATCAAAAACCCTGGCTAAATAAGGATGTCCGCACCCTGCTGGCAGCCAGGGACACTGCATTCAAGTCTAAAGATACTGAGGAGTTGAGAAAGTGCAGGAGAGAACTGGATGATGGCATAAAGAAGGCCAAAGCCGCGTATGCACAGAGGATCGAGGGACAGTTCACCTCACATGATCCACGGAGCATGTGGCAGGGCATCAAATGCTTAACAGACTACAAGGGCAAAAGCAAACAATGCCCCAGGGACCCATCCCTGCCTGATGCCCTCAATAAGTTTTATGCACGTTTTGATGATCCAAACAGACCAACTAGCACCAGACTCAACTCATCACCAGACGAGGAGCACCTCAAAGTGACCGCAGCAGAAGTGAGAGGTAGTCTCAGAAGGATCAACCCTCATAAAGCTACGGGTCCAGACAACATCCCAGGGAAAGTTCTGAAGGAATGTGCGGACCAGCTCTGTGAGGTGCTGGCTGACATCTTCACCACCTCACTTTCACTGGAGTCAGTTCCCACCTGCCTGAAGACTGCCACCATCATCCCAGTCCCAAAAAGCTCCACAGTGACTGGTCTGAATGACTATAGACCGGTGGCTCTCACCCCGATAGTCGCTAAATGTTTTGAGAAACTGGTCATGTCCCACATCAAGACAGCCGTCAACATCAGCGAGGACCCTCATCAATATGCATACCGTGAGAACCGATCAACAGAGGACGCCATCTCCTCTGTGGTCCACACTGCTCTCACCCACCTGGATCAGAAGGACTCATACGTGCGTCTGCTCTTTGTGGACTTCACATCTGCCTTCAACACCATGATCCCCCAAACTCTGATAGACAAACTATCTACACTTGGACTAAGCCCCTCTATTTGTAACTGGGTCTTAGACTTCTTAACAAACAGACCACAGTCCGTGAAGATCCACAACTTCTCCTCTTCCACCATCACCCTCAGCACTGGCTCTCCTCAAGGATGTGTGCTGAGCCCTCTTCTGTTCACTCTGCTCACATATGATTGTACAGCCACACTTCCAGGCTGTCATATTGTTAAGTTTGCAGATGATACAGCTGTGGTGGGATGCATCACAGATAATGATGAATCCAGCTACAGACAGGAGGTGGAACATCTGGAGAGCTGGTGCAAAGAGAACAACCTTCACATGAATGTGAAGAAGACGAAGGAGATGATTGTGGACTTCAGAAGGAACAAACACACCCACACCCCACTGTATATAGGTGGATCTGCGGTGGAGGTGGTCTCCAGTTACAAGTACCTGGGTGTACACTTGAATGATAACCTCAGCTGGAGCAATAACACCACCAGCCTGATCAAGAAAGGTCATCAGAGACTCTACTTCCTCAGACGGCTGAGACGAGCTGGTCTGAGCAGCTCAGTCCTCACCTCGTTCTACAGGTGTGCAGTGGAGAGCGTCCTGTGCTCCAGCATCAACGTGTGGCATGGAGGCTGCACAGTTGCAGAGAGGAAAGCTCTACAGAGAGTGGTGAAGGCTGCACAGAAGTCTGTTGGAGTCAGTCTCCCCACCATCACAGACATTTACACCTCCAGATGCAGGAAAAGAGCCACCTGCATCATGAAAGACCTCACTCACCCAGCACACTCACTCTTTGCACCACTCCCCTCGGGACGGAGGTTGAGGAGCATCAAATGTAGAACCACTAGGCTGAGGAACAGCTTCTACCCTGAGGCTGTCAGACTCATGAATAAATAAATAATAAGAATAAACACTGCAAAATGTCACATCATGTTGATACTGATCTGTTTCTTGTTGCTGCGTTCATCTGTGACTATCTGCGTTCATCTGTGACCATCTGCTCATGTTCGTGCTGCTGTTTATAATGATGTTTTTCTACTACATTAGGGCTTAGTGTATTACTAGCTGATGTCTCTCTTAGTTAATCCTAGATGTTATTATTGTTTTTCTCTTGCATTTGTTGTTGGATGTAACTGGGACCCTGTGTACATAATCTCGTTTTCAACACATGTACTACATGCGGTGCAAATGACAATAAATTCTCTCTGACTCTGACTTTATGCATGTGTTGCTGTGTTCTATCATGTACTTTGCAGGATTGCAGACGGAGGTTGGGTGCGTTTGCCTTGTGCTTTTTTTTGTGGATAATTGTTGTGTTTTGTTGTCTTACTGTCTGTCTTTCCTTTCTCTCTATTAAAAAAATAAAATAAAAAATTTCATATCGGTGTGAGAGGATGGCTGTAAGGTGAGAAGGGAGGCCATCTATAAAAGGAAAAAAAAAAGAAAAAAAAAAAGAATGGAAACGGTCATATCTCAGCCAAAAATTGGTCTAAAAATATGGGGGAAAAATCCCTAAATATGTCGCTTCGCCGTATAAGTCGTAGGACATGAAAATTTGTAAAAAAAACTGCCACTTATAGGCCGGAAAATACGGTAAGTGCCTCTCAAGTTAGCAAGCTAACGTTTAGATAGCCTAGCATAAGCTATTGCCTTGTACAACTTTATCCTAAACAATAAATTTAACGTAGAGGTAAAATATATCAGTTAGTAACATTATCTTTGTCGTCCTCCATGAAATACATTGTTTGTCTGAAATCTACGTCTCTACAAAGAAAATACATTTAGCTGCAGTCAATACTAGACCTTCACCATACATGACTGACTGTTTAAACAATGAACAGGGAAGGCACTTCTTTGTTTAATTTATATTTATGTAACACACTTTATAACTTTATGTTGAATAGTGGAGGATAGAAAATGTGGACACATGTTAGGGAGATGTTTTTATGACCAGTGTACCACTTGTAAACCTACTGTGGGACTATGT
>JBBPBX010016077.1:17101-37373 GCA_038048925.1 Garcialebias charrua | reverse complement strand
AAAAAAAATTTTTAATACAGTAATTTCATATTTTTATTAAATATGATATGCTCGTAGGTCCCGTTGTTCGTAGGTCGATGGAGTCGTAAGTGGGGGGTTACCTGTACGTATGTTCCGACTTACGTCAAAATTCGCTTTACGACGCCGCATAGGAACGGAACTCCGTCGTAAGTCGAGGACTACCTGTATTTTAACACCCTGCGACTTTGCAAGTTCCCCCACTTAGAAATCATGGAAAGGTTTGAAATGTTCATCTTAGGAACATGGCCACTGTGAGAGACATAATCTAAAAAAAAGTTTTTTTTAAATCCGGAAATCACAATGCATGATTTTTTTAAATAATTTATTTGTGTGTTACAGCTGCAAATTAGTATTTGAACACCTGTGAACATCAATGTTAATATTTGGTACTGTACAGTAGCCTTTGTTTGCAGTTACAGAGGTCAAACGTTTCCTGTAGTTTTTCACCAGGTGTGCACATACTGCAGCAGCAGGATTTTGGACCATTCCTCTACACAGATCTCTAGATTAACCAAGTTTCTGGGCTGTTGCTGAGAAACACGGAGTTTGAGCTCCCTCCAAAGATTTTCTATAGGGTTTAGGTCTGGAGACTGGCTAGGCCACTCCAGAACCTTGATCTGCTTCTTACGGAGCCACTCCTTGGTTCTCCTGGCTGTGTGCTTTGGGTCATTGTCATGTTGGAAGACCCAGCCACGACCCATCTTCAATGTTCTAACTGAGGGAAGGAGGTTGTTCCACAAAATCTCACAATACATGGCCCCGGTCATCCTCTCTTAATACAGTGCAGTCGTCATGTGAAAGGAAAAATTAATATACATATCCTAATGTTTTATTATTATACTGTTTTATTGTATGTAAGGCATGATGTCTGAACTGGTGAATTTCTCTCTGCTCTGAGTGCAACCATGCATAAACTCTTGTATTGATTTGTTCTTGTGCCAAGGTACAAGTATTGATTTTCTCCTATGCCAAGGTACAATGAACCTGCAAAGTTTCAACATCAAGAGCTCTCTGTTCCTTTTCATCTTGGTTTATCAAATGTTCGTGTATGAAGGCTGCAGAGTAAACTGTTTGACCACGGGAGGCTACTTGCTCTTGTCCAATGAGATTTAGAGGCGTATGACTTTCTGCAGATGTAACCTTTGCCTGCAAGTGTGTTGTCTCCAAGTGCAAACAAACCTGAGATCTAGTATCTAACTGAAACCTCCTGGTTCTGAAGAGATGTTTGTCTAAAGCCAACTGTTTCTGATTGTGTAACCCAACTGTCAACATATCCTCCCAGCACATCTCAAAGTCCAGATTCTGTTATTCAAACTTGTGGAACTTTCCATGACGTGTGAAGGAGGGTATAAAACTGAGACCTCGTGATGTGCTCCCTCAGAGCAGCTCAGAACAACCTCGTGCTTTGTACTCTGTTGTCTGTTTTCCTTTGCAAAGAAAATTAAATACTTTTTATTATTTTTAAAACTTGTTTCAGTCTCCAGTTTTCTTTTAAGGATTTTTTCCATCAACAATTTGGTAGCAGAGGATGGTTTCTTTGGAAGTTTGTCTTTCTCTCATCGGAGCATCACGACGGCGGCTGATCACCAAAACCTCCAGAACCTCCAGCTAGACTTTCCGGAGAGGGAGGACGTCTGATTCTCCGTGGGAGGAGATCGACTTCAACAGAAAACCTCAACATCCAGAACTGCGAGACTGAAACTAAAACAGTAAGGTAAAATTTTTCGATCTTTCAAAATTAATTCTTAGTAAAACCTTACCACGTAGAAATGTATTGAACGAAAAATACATTGAGTGTAAGATCTAAAGAGACCGAGTGGGAAGTCCTTAAAGGGACAGTAAGGTTTCTTCTGAAATAAGATTAGGAAACCGAGTTAACACGTGTGTAAGATTTATCGATTAAAATACGATAAACTGAGTGTAAGATTTATCGATAAAAATACGACAAACTGAGTGTAGATTAACCAGTCATGAAAATATACATTGCATCTCTACTTAGATATAGAGGCGGCGGCGATAAAAATTATATGATATGGGTACCAGTAATAGTAAAAATATGGATTACATTCCATGCGGTCCAGAGGTGGACAAAATGAAAAAGTTACACAGAGATTCTTGTCTTAAGTTCGTTGCACAATGGCATCATGAGTTCGACTATCCAAAAAATGGGTCTTTCGATCCAGATGACATCCAGCTGCTTGAGGAAAAGCTGGCTGAACAGAAATTACAAATGGCTAAAATGAAAAAGATACCGAGAAACGTATTCACGGCAATGCACAACCATGAGCAAGCATTTAGACTTTGGAAAAATGAATCAAAGGCACAAAATCAGAAAACAAACCCTAAAACTCTCCAGATGGTTCAGAAAATTAGAAAGAACAAACAAAGTGATCTGACAGGTTCAAAACCAACAGTTTTAAAAACAAAATGCTCAAAGCCAGCAAAAGCAGCCAAACTGATAAAGACCAGACTAACTCGACATTTTCCTTCTGTTTCTTTTTTACATGCAACGGAGAGCGATGGACTTCGTAACCCCACGGCTCCTTTGTACCCATCCCTTGCTGGCCTAAGAGAACCACCACCTTACGCTCCACCAACCGGAGGGCAAGATCCTGAACTCCTTCAACAAAAAACTGCCTGGTCACTGACTACAGATGATGACTACCAGTTACCCAGAAGAGCCGGTGGGAGCGTTGGAAACATCGATGAGAGCCAGACAGACACCAACAATGAGTCCAACAGCGAACCAGTCTCTGGGACCGTGTCCACATCCTCTACACCTGGTGTCTCCTCCCCATCTCACTCAACAGCATCCAGTGCCATAGGTTCAATTTCAAGCCGCACAAGGGAAAAGTTGGAGAAAGAAAAAAGGGCTCTCCAAGAACAATTAGAGGCCCTAAGACGTGAAGAAGAGACAGCCACACTTGATGAAACCACCATCAACGCACCTATGCTTGAAGTTGGTGGCGCTGAAGAACCGCAACTCATCTACCGGGTGTGGCCTAAAGATGAACTCACCAAGATGGCTCGTGAGCATCTCCCAGACCGTGCGTAGGGGGGAGAAGCCATAGCAGTAGCAATGATGAACATGGTTAAGGTGCTCAGACCAACCATACCAGAACTCAGACTGATTTTGGCCACAGTGTATGGCATAGGGTTTGTCAACAAAGTGGGGGTGGACAAATTTGAAGAAGACCAGGTCCACCAGCGTCTCAAAGAAACAAACTACGAGCATGACAACAACGAACAGTTTCGAGACATAATCATCAAAATAGGAGGGACCATCACCAAAGCTTTTCCAGCCACACCCAAATACGGTATGATCACAGATACTGTACAAAGAACCGATGAGGCACCCCACGACTACTTCAACCGCCTGCTTCCCGTGTTCACCGTACACTCAGGTATCACACCACCCGAGGATGACTGGAGAGGAGAACGGCTACCATCTGCGTTTGAGACTGTCTTGTGCCAGTACCTGATGAATGGCCTCCTGCCCAACATCAGGAAAGCAGTCAAGACCACCTACATTGGCTACAATGTGGAAACACGCCTCAACAAACTCCTCCGTCATGCTTGTCACGCTTGGGACATGCACTCAGCTGAAGTCACCTCAGCCCAGAAGAGAAAGCAACGTGCGGCTGAAGACGCACAGCTGACACTCCTCAAAGCTGCCACCCAGATGACTTTGGGACACCCTATGAACTCACCACAGAACTGGAAACCACGGTTAGAAGAACCTACAGGTTGTTTCATCTGCGGCTCTGAAGATCACTGGATCAAAGACTGTCCCCACAAACGCAGAGGTCGAGGGCAACACCGGGGTCAACACATGGGCCAGGGTCAAAGGCATCCCTACCAAGGCCGCCCCGATCAGGACATCCCCTACCAAGGCAACCCCACCTCGGGACAGAACTTTCCAGGCCCACACAGAAGAGGGGGACGCGGCAGAGGTCAGCAGCCACTGCAGGGACAAAGGGGAGGCCACTCTACCCGACTAGAGAGGGGGAAGGAAGGTCCAGCTCTCCAAACAGCAAGTACACGCACACACACATCTGTTTTTGACCAAGACTTGTGTCCATCCACATACCTGAAGTACACCCAATCAGCCTGTCAAAAATTGCCCATGCTCACAGTGAATGTACAGGGAATGGCACTCCCATTCCTTGTAGACTCAGGAGCAACAAAGTCACTCATTAAGAGAAAATTATTCCCAGATGCACCATTATCAGGACAAATTATCACTTCCACAGGAGCATCAGGCATGGCGATCCCTGAACCTGTGACAAGTCCTTTATCAGTGATAAACCCTTTTGACAAAACAAAACACACACATCAGTTTCTACTATCAGAATACTGCCCTATCAATCTTTTAGCAAGAGACTTGATCTTGAAGTTTAACCTGACTATCACATGTGGACCAGAAGGACTTCTAGTTTCCACACCTGACCCAAACACGACTACTCTCTACTCAGAACCAGTCCTATCAGTACTGGAGTGGTTGCTCATTGACTCAACACAGACCAAAATACTGACTGAAATGACTATAGAAAGGATGTCACCGAACTCCATTCTACATGACCCCAACACATTACACTGCACAGCACACCTAGTGACTGATCCAGATGACCCACTCATAGCCCTCTTCCTACACACACCACCCAAAACCCTCCACCTCACAACCATTTGTTGGACACAAGAAGTCTGTTTTTCCCTAGTCTCATTAAAAACAGGGGACACGCCCATCTCACTATCACAACAGTCATTTTTCAAAATGCATGACTCATTTCCACATGTGTCGCTCGCTCGTGACCAGTCACTTCAGTGGAAAGACCTTGGCCATATGGCCTTGGATGCAGTGACCACATCAGACTGGTTACCAGTAGGTGATTGCATGTACTCACCATCACTCTTCATGTTCATGCGAGACATCAACTTTGAGGTTTATGTGACTCCATATGTAACTCCAATCCAAGTCCCAGTTGATCAAACAGCATGACTAACAACAACAACTTTTTCTAAACTGCAGGTTGACGACCCCAGACTCTCAGAGGTCCCAAAACACCTATGGGCCCAAACCAAATATGACGTAGGGTTAATAAAAGGTCAAGAACCGATTCAGATCACTCCTAAATCATCCTACAGACCTAAAATTGCCCAATATCCACTCAAGCCAGAGGCTGTTGAAGGAATAACACCTGTTTTCCACTCTTTGTTGAACGCAGGAGTAATTATTTCTTGCCCCTCCTCACCGGTACGAACGCCAATTTTTCCTGTCAAGAAAATCAGACCAACACCCCCAGATGAATGGAGGTTTGTTCAAGACCTACGTGCTGTAAACGCAGCTGTTCACGCACGTGCTCCCATCGTACCGAACCCCTATGTGATTTTATCACAAATTCCATCTGGTTCAACTTTCTTCTCCGTTATTGACTTGGCTAACGCATTCTTTAGTGTACCAGTACACACTGACAGCGAGTTTTGGTTCTCCTTTCAATTCTTGGGCAAGTCTTACACTTTTACCCGTCTCTGTCAAGGCTTCTGCGAAAGCCCTACCATCTTCCACCAGGCACTTAACGACAGCCTGATGGGTTTCACCCTTCCTCCAGGTTGTGCACTTCTGCAATACGTGGATGACTTGTTGTTGTCCGCACCAACAGAATCACTTTGTCAAACACACACAATGGCCCTCATGCACGAAAATGTTCGTATTTTTATCCTAAATTTCTCCTGCTTTTGTTCGTACGAAGCGTTCGTACGAACATGCCACGTCAGATCCAACAAAGTCTTCTATCCACAGGAAACGTGTGTAAATGGGTTGCGTAAATATGATGAATCCCACCTGTTCTATCAACCTGCGCGTGCTCGCGTAGAGGTCATTTACATAATTCCCACCCCTCAAAACACCATATAAGGCCACGTTTCCTGCCTTCTGACAGCAGGAAGTGTCCATTCATTCAAAATCAAGAAGTAAGAGGAACTTCACGCGTTCGGAGATCTGCTCTCAGTGGCGCTGTGGCTACCCCCCCCACCCCCCCGCAAGTGTCGGATGGTCAAATATCTTTAATTTTACTGTGTTACATTATAGTTTCACTTATTCAGAAGAGTGGCACCGCTACCCCCCACCCCCCGCAAGTGTCGGATGTGTTTTTCAACAGAAGCATTTTAAATTGTCTCGAAACTACAGTTAACATCATATTAATATTGTAGTGCATATGTTGTGTGTCCCGTGGGTCGTACAGTATCAGAAATCAAGAATAAATGGTTTGATCTGAAAATGGCTTCAAACAAACGTCTCGCCGCAGCACGGACAGGAGGTGGTCAGGAGATGGTGGACAATAAATGCCACGCTGCGCAAGATGCCAACATGTTTTGCAGCACAAGCCCCACATCCTTTCTGTGCGATGTTGGAAACAAAAACCCCTGTTCCTGGACTCAGAGTGCACGTGTGTCGCAGAAAGTGGTCCAGACTGGTGGGTCTGCTGGTCTCACTGATCTAGACGCCTGCCCCCCCCCCGCGCTTCTCCTCCATAGCAGCTCGGTTCTTCAGTGCGCGCGGCTCACGGCTCCATCGCCTGCACAACGCGGCGCACGGAGCTGAGGGCGAGGTGATGGAGGCGGAGGAGGGGGGAAGAGGAGGTGGGGGTGGCACACAAGCGCAGGTTCCACTCGGCTCGGAACGGATCGGTACTTTGGGCACTTCTTTTTTATGTGTGGCTGAGAGGGAGATGGACGCACGGCGGAGAGCAGCGCGCGCTCAGCAGCTTCTCTCATGCGCGCTCCTCCTGGTCATCGCGCAGCCACATTCTGCAGGTTATATTTCGAATCAGATATAATAATCTATTGCTCCGATGGTGTTTGGCACAAGATCAGTCTTAATTCGTACTTGTTCTGCGGCGGTGTATGGGGATTTTATGTACCTGGGTGTTAATATGAGGAGCGGCTTGATGACCAAGGGGAGCGCACGACTCACTCTGCGCGACACACCAGACAAATTAAACTTAAAATTATAATTCTAATTCAAACAGAACCTATTGTCAAAAACAATTGTGGTGCGTGACTTTTTTAAACTCAAAATATTTTCTAAATAACGAAATATGAAGTTATTAGTGGAGAAATCCCGTCTGGATGACAGCAGACTGACGCTCCTAAAATATACGACAGGTCCGGACCACTCGTAAATTTTGTTCGTATCTGAGAAAAATCCTAGGATACGAAAACATTGTTGGATGCCACAAATGATCCTAAATCACTCGTACGAACAGTATAAGAACAAATCTGTGCGTACGAACGGTTCGTGCATGAGGGCCAATATGCCTACTTCAATATCTTGCAGAACAAGGTCACAAGGCGTCACTCTCAAAACTTCAATTTGTACAGCCATTGGTCACGTTCCTAGGTCACAGAATCTCTGCTGAAGGGAGAGATCTGGCCGACACTCGCGTTAAAGCCATAGTTTCTCTGCCACTCCCTACAACAAAAAAACAACTCATGTCTTTCTTGGGATTATGTGGGTATTGCAGACATTTTATTCCTAACTACGCGGAACTCGAAGCTCCACTTCGCGCTGTCTGTCATGAAAAAGGCCTTCAAATGAGCTCCAAATTAACCTGGACACCTGATGCATTGACTGCTTTTGAAGCACTCAAGGCTCAGTTGCAAAAAGCACCTACACTTGGGATTCCAGATCCAACTCGCCCGTTTGTGCAGGCTGTGGATGAACGTGCAGGGTGCATGACGTCAGTTTTGCTTCAGAAGCATGGTGACAGGATGAAACCTGTTGCATACTTCTCTGCAAAACTCAACCCAGTTGCTACAGGACTCCCCCTGTGTTTGCGCGCGGTTGCTGCAGCTGAAAAATCTGTATTGGCAAGTAGAGACATTGTGGGGTACTCTGATTTGACCCTGTTAGTCCCCCATGCTGTCACACAAATTCTAAATGAACAAAAAACTGCGCACCTGTCGACAGCACGCTGGCTAAAGTACCACACTACTTTGTTAGACATGCCTAACATCACCATCAAACGTTGCAATGTACTCAATCCAGCCACTCTCTTACCCTCACCGGATGAAGGCACTCCACATGATTGCATGGCTGAACTTGAGGTTTTGTGTACACCTCGACCTGACTTAAAACAAGACCCTATCTCTGACCCTGACTGGGAACTTTTTGTTGACGGCTCTTCCTCACGTGACATGAACACAGGTCCATCAGAAGTGGTTACGCAGTAGTGACAAACACACACTATTGAAGCAAAATCACTTCCGCCTTGTTCAGCTCAAGCTTGTGAACTTATTGCTTTGACCAGAGCTTGTCAGCTCTCTGAAAACAAATCAGTCAACATCTTCACTGACTCACGCTATGCTTTTGGAGTTGTTCATGACTTTGGAGCACTTTGGAAACATCGTCCTTTCCTTCGCTCTGATGGACAACCCATTCTTAACCATAAATTGGTTGCTGAACTCCTTGAGGCCATCACCTTGCCCAAACACATTGCTGTCATCAAATGTGCTGCTCATACTAACAGGAAAGACTATATTTCCATAGGCAATGCATCTGCAGATACTGCAGCCAAACAAGCTGCTATACAGATACCTGAATCACTTCCTATTTCCACACTCACATCTAACACAGAACCTGACATTTCTTTCACACTCAAGGACATGCAGAAAATGTCCACCCCTCATGAACGAGCAGAATGGAAGCGTTTAGGTTCCACCTTTAAGGATGGACTATGGATTGGTCCAAACAACAACCCTTGTTTACCTGAACACTTTTTCCCAGCTTTTGCTACATTGACACATTCCTTTGATCATGTGTCAAAAGGGCGAATGTTAAGAGAGGTTGACACACACTGGTATACAGTCAAATTTTTCAAATATGCCCAACAGCATTGTGACTCATGTCTTGTGTGTGTGTCTCACAACATCTCAAAGGCAGTTAAGACAGAAGCACCAGGTGCCCACAGAAAAATCACTGCACCTTTTCAACACTTAATGATTGATTTCATTGAATTGACACCTGTGATGAACAAAAAATACTGTTTGGTTGTCGTGGATATGTTTTCAAAATGGGTTGAGGTTTTCCCCACAAAACATAACATTGCAAACACAGTGGCTAAAATCCTCTTACAGGAAATCATTCCTCGCTGGGGAATTCCGCAGAGAATTTCCAGTGATAATGGGCCGCATTTTGCTAATCAAATCATGACAGAAATCTCGACCACATTGAATTTTGACCTAACCAAGCACTGCTCCTATCACCCACAAAGTGGAGGTGCAGTTGAGAGAGAAAATGGCACACTAAAAAACAAATTAGCCAAGATTTGTGAGGACACACAACAGAACTGGGTTTCATGTTTACCTCTTGCTGTTATGGGTATGCGCATGCACAGAAGAGCTAAACATAACCTTAGCCCTTTTGAAATTCTTTTTGCAGCTCCACCCAACCTTGGAACTGGGCCTCCAACAGATCCCACGAGTGATCTGAAACACTGTGATCACAACATGATGAAATACTGCATTGAACTAACAAACCAATTAAAATCCATCAGGTCACAGGTCCAAGGAGGACTCCCTGGACCAGTTCAAAAACAATTGCATTGTATTTCTCCTGGAGACTTTGTTATGATTAAATGTTTCAAGAGGAAGCGTTGGAACTCCCCGAGGTGGACAGGACCATTCCAGGTGTTGTTGACCACACACATCGCGGTGAAGGTCGCTGAGAGGGCTACCTGGGTCCACGCTTCCCACTGTAAGCTGTTTCGAGGAACGAAGCCACCAACAGAGGAGGATCAGGACGGGACAGAACTGACATTAGCATCAGAGCAGTCGCGCTGGGTGCCGACGAGGGTACAGCAGCATCTGATGCTCGAATGCTGGGTGCCGACGAGGGTGCAGCAAAGCATCTGATGCTTAAATGCTAGATGCTAACGAGGGTGAGGTAACCCTTACACACACTCTTCCACTCACGGCTGAGGGAACGGACTCAGAGTGAGGCAGCAAGTGCGTGACGGCACCTACGGAATAACACTCACAGTCCGAGTTACGGCTCCCTGTGAAGGCGGCAGGTACCTAAACCTACAACTAGGTTGAGTCCATCCAACCCCTGTTTATTTCCCTAGTTAGCAACCTCTGAACAAACCATGAGGCGCAAAGACTCTATGAACTGGACTGAAACTCACCCATGGACAGTCGTGCTGATCCTTGGCGTCATTACAGGTTTGACCTTTGGCACAATTTTCCTGTGTAGTCACCTTTGTTTATTTCCAAACGAAGGACCCTGCACACCGACAAGGGTAAATAAAAGAAACATTCCAGTATCTGCTTATCAGAAGCTGATTCTTGACTACGAGATCAACTCAACTACTGCATTTCAGTTTGACTTATGTGATGTAATCAATTGTAAAGGCCATGATTTGTGGTATCGAAGTGCTGATCTGTATTTGTGTTTAGATATCTCGATGAACGCTGATGGTTTCCCGGTACACAACACTCGCATGCACAGGTTTGTCCATCAATCAGGGATGCCGTTACCAGGAACTCGTGATCCAACTTGTTCTTGGTCCACAGTCACAGCATACACAGGACGGTGGACATCCACACGCTCAGATTTGACTAAAAACTCAATGAAATGGTGGGACAAAGTTAGATTCCAAAGAGATTACAACCCAGCAAAAAACCCAATCACACTTTCATTAAGTAAGTTACCTGACCCTCCAAGCGATTTCATTTCACAAACAAAATCAGATTTTTACACTTTCTTAATCCAAGCCGACGTCTCAGGTACAGATCCAAAGGGATTTGTTACCATCAGATTTATTCCCCCACCACAACCAACCATTACACACAACACCGATCACTCAATCCCTGAGTTTGAAAACTTTCAAGGAGAAAATATTTCAGTTATTTCTGTAGATTATACAAAATTAAAACCTGAACAGCTGATAGAACGTGCAACGGGACATGGAGATGACAACATGTGGTTATCATGGTTAGTAGAAGCCGCAAGAGAAGCCCAACTTAGTAATTGTGTAGCTTGCGCCGCGGCCAGACCCAAACTGGTCACCCAACCAGCCCCTTTGTACCCTGAAGACATTTGGGGATACAAATGTATGTTAGCCCTCACCAGAACTAATCCAGAAAACTGCACCACATTGGCCGACATATATCCACCAATTCACAACAAAACACATCCAGGTTCTTTTCGCCCTAATCGCATTTTTAAAGGTTACCATTGTTTCAACTTTACCACAGGAAATCCGAACATTAATTATGGGAAAATCAACCACGATTGGTGTAACACCACTGAAGACGTAGATACTACTGACGAACAAACCCAGAAAATAGGTACTTGGGCCAGAGCGGGATTATATTACTATTGCGGAGGTCAAAGATTATCAGTCAAAATCCCTGAAAAAACTATAGGACTCTGCTCTAGTACGTCTTGCAGCACCACTTTTGTTAGTTGGACATCAGTTGACTTCACAACATATTAGAACCAAACGAGATGTAGATTTTAATCTAAATACTGACTCCAAAACTTATATCAATGCAATAGGAGTTCCATAAGGCGTTCCGGATGAATTCAAATTAGCTGACCCCGTCGCAACAGGTTTTGAAAACCTACCCGTTATAGGAGCCATTTTTCCTGTAACTTCAAACAAAAACGTAGCCAGAATCAATTTTGTCCACTATAACGTGTTGCGTCTAACCAATCTCACTCGAGATGCCATTGAAGGCCTTTCTGATCAATTACGTCCCACATCTAAAATGGCCATCCAAAATCGAATGGCCCTAGACATGATATTAGCTGAGAAAGGAGGTGTATGTTCAATGATTGGTGATCAATGTTGTACTTTTATCCCTAATAACACAGCTCCAGATGGCAAAGTATCCAGAGCCCTTAAAGGCCTAAAAGAACTCTCCCATGAAATGCAAGAAGCTTCAGGAATTAACAATCCCTTCTCTGATTGGCTTAATAGAATGTTTGGTAAATGGAAAGGTATTATTATGTCCCTAATCATCTCTGCTGGAGTTTGTTTAGCCATCCTTGTAACCTACGGCTGCTACTGTATCCCATGTCTCTGTTCCCTGTCAACACGGTTAATTTCAACTGCTCTCGCCCCTGAACAACAGACAGACACTTATGCCCTTCTTCACAAAGACCTAGATACGGATTTAGAAAATAACATGGACACCTTTGCTTCCACTCCCACTACCTTTGTCTTAAAAAACAAACTAAAGTAAAATGAAAATTACATTTACAATAAGAGACAGTTTCCTTTCCTTACGCATTGAGTCCACCCACTTAGAAGACATATTGATCTACCATAACACTGCAGATGGAGAAGACGATCAGGTCACTTTTTATGATTTTTCATCAAGATTGCATTTTCTTGACACAGTAATTGAAACCTTGAAAGATTTTCAGCATACCTACCAATGGCATTTTACACTTCCCTTCGACCTAAGCACTGTCACTGGACAGCACTTCCAGAATTAAAATATGACCTAACTTCATTTTATTTTTACTTATCGATTTCATTTATTAATTACATTTTTCTTTTTAGTTTAGCTTTGCCACAAACTAGGGTCTGTAACCCACAAAAATAGCTCTTGCCATTTTCCATTTGAAGTTAATGAAAGATCCACATGAAACCACTATAAAAGTGAAATGTGTTTTCCTGATTATTTTTTCAGAGTCTGATACTGTCTGTATAGTCTCATTAATTTTTATCTTAAATGTTGTTCCATAAAGGAACAAAAGGGGGAAATTGTGAAAGGAAAAATTAATATACATATCCTAATGTTTTATTATTATACTGTTTTATTGTATGTAAGGCATGATGTCTGAACTGGTGAATTTCTCTCTGCTCTGAGTGCAACCATGCATAAACTCTTGTATTGATTTGTTCTTGTGCCAAGGTACAAGTATTGATTTTCTCCTATGCCAAGGTACAATGAACCTGCAAAGTTTCAACATCAAGAGCTCTCTGTTCCTTTTTATCTTGGTTTATCAAATGTTCGTGTATGAAGGCTGCAGAGTAAACTGTTTGACCACGGGAGGCTACTTGCTCTTGTCCAATGAGATTTAGAGGCGTATG
Source organism: Garcialebias charrua (assembly GCA_038048925.1). NCBI lineage: Eukaryota > Metazoa > Chordata > Actinopteri > Cyprinodontiformes > Rivulidae > Garcialebias > Garcialebias charrua. The sequence goes on along the minus strand of JBBPBX010016077.1, from coordinate 24,246 downwards.
ACTTTCTGCAGATGTAACCTTTGCCTGCAAGTGTGTTGTCTCCAAGTGCAAACAAACCTGAGGTCTAGTATCTAACTGAAACCTCCTGGTTCTGAAGAGATGTTTGTCTAAAGCCAACTGTTTCTGATTGTGTAACCCAACTGTCAACATATCCTCCCAGCACATCTCAAAGTCCAGATTCTGTTATTCAAACTTGTGGAACTTTCCATGACGTGTGAAGGAGGGTATAAAACTGAGACCTTGTGATGTGCTCCCTCAGAGCAGCTCAGAACAACCTCGTGCTTTGTACTCTGTTGTCTGTTTTCCTTTGCAAAGAAAATTAAATACTTTTTATTATTTTTAAAACTTGTTTCAGTCTCCAGTTTTCTTTTAAGGATTTTTTCCATCAACAGTCCTGTCCCATATGCAGAAAAACACCCCCAAAGCATGATGCTTCCAGCCTCATGCTTCACATGTGTTTTTGGGATGGTACTCATCATTTAAGCAGGGGAACCTTCTGTGCAATGCATGGTTTTAAACTTAGACGTCTTAAGTGTTTTACCCACAGTAACCTTGGAAACAGTGGTGCCAGCTCTCTTCAGGTCATTGACCAGCTCCTCCTAGTTCTGGGCTGATTCCTCACCTTTCTTAGGATCATTGATACGCCACGAGGTGAGATCTTGCATGGCGCCCCAGTCCGAATGAGACTTACAGTTGTGTTTAGCTTCTTCCATTTTCTAAAACTTGCTCCAACAGTTAATCTTTTTTCACCAAGCTGCTTGGCAAATGCCCTATAGCCCTTTCCAGCCTTGTGGAGGTCCACAATTTTGTCTCTGGTGTCTTTGGACAGGCCTTTGGTCTTAGCCATGTTAGTAGTTGGAGTCTTACTGATTGTGCGGGGTGGACAGGTGTCTTTATGCAGCTAATGACTTTAAACAGGTGCTTATAATTTAGAATCATAAGTAGAGTGGAGGTGGACTTTTTAAAGGTGGACTAACAGGTCTTAATTGTTGCTGATTGACAGGTGTTCAAATATTTATTCACAGCAGTAACACACACCAAAAAAAATTTAATCATATATTGTGATTTCTGGTTTTATTTTAATTTTTTTATTTAGATTATGTCTCTCACAGTGGACATGCACCCAAGATCAAAATTTCAGACCCCTCCATGATTTCTAAGTGGGAGAACTTGCAAAGTAGCAGGTTGTACAAATACTTGTTCTTCTCACTGTATGTTTATGTTTATTAAATTTGTTCTTTTTTTTTACAAAAGAAACACAATACTGTACAAGACAATCCCATAAATGATAATGTACAAAATGTAAAAAAATGAAAGGTAGCAGAAAGAAGAATAAATCTCATTATATCTGCCCCTTTTTTCCAACAATCAGATTAAACAATAATAATCTTCCACCAACAGTACAAAATGACTAACTCTTTCTAATTTTCTAACTAACACAATACACATTACGTCATTTCATTTATTTATTTTTTAAACAAATTCATTTTGATAATTTTCTTAAATGTAAACATTGACTTGGCATTTTTAACTACATTCTCCAAGCCATTCCATAATCTAATTCCCTGGATTGAGGTACAACGTCCCAGCTTGTATGTCAAGCTGAAAGTCTGAGTTTTCAATACCACAAAGGAGGACCTCTTTGGGTGTGGCTAGATCACCATGGTAACAGATGCTTAACTCATAACCTTATGAGTTAAGAATCTGAGTTGAGTTTTGGTCATTTGTCTCTATGAGACTATTGTTCACTTATTTTGTTCTTTTTGATCTCCGTGGTAGATTAGCATAATTTAGGTCCTGTTTATATTTGGTGGCAACTTCTATCTTTAGCTATCAGATTGTGATCAGATACAGCTAAATACCAGTGTGAATCTTCATATTGTGTATTAGCACTTTGAGATTTTTGTTAGCACTTTGAGATTTTTGTTAATGAAAAGTGCGTTATAAATTAAATTCATTATTATTATTATTACTATTATTATTATTGACATTTTCATTCAAACTACTTGCAGAAGTGGTTTTGACTATTTTAGCTTTTTTATTATGAAATGTGATTTGTTATGACAATGTTTTCTTGTTGGACTCTTTACAGCTTGCTGTCCTTTATGAATAAAGTCTCGGGGGGCGCAAAGTTGTGACGTGTGGAACGCCCGATTTCATATGAATGCACTCAAGTCCAAGGATACATCAGAAACACAATTGTAGTACCCCAAATTTTTTTGTATAGTTTTACATTTTGTCCAGCCAGGCTAAGGGAAGACATTACTAGCATGTTTTGGTTACTCTTCACTGTTTGGATCATGTTCCATTACGTGACATGAAACAGGAAGTAAGGCAAAGACTCATTTCTTCCTTCTAACTGAGGAGCTTCTATTTTTACGTTAGCATTTAGAGTTCAGTGCTTCCCCTAGGTCACCTTTCTTGGCAGGGCACTCGTCCCTTTGATAATTTTTGTTGAGCGGGGGAGGGAGGATGCATGAAATCAGAGCGCTATGTCTATAGCCTGTATTGTGCACAGATAGCTCAAAGTTTGAACAATGTAGCCGTCTGCCACATTACACCGAGATAGACTTGATCAGGTGGACATGAGGGATATTTGCCAGTCTTTGTGTCTGTAAATGACAGAAGGCATTTATGGAAGCTTGTTGTATGGAAGTTTGTTTAAAATGGGTCTCTCCTGTAAAGAAGTCCTCGAGGCTCAACGAGACTTACCGGTACCTGTATAAATAAAGGTTGAATTCAAATTGAATTGAAGTTTTGTCAAATCTGGGCAGAAGAAGTTGTTTTGTCTCATCTTTGCCCAAAGGAGAGACGGAGACGTGGCTGTGTTGCGTTAGCTTAGCGCTACGTCAGTGCACATTGCAGTGTGTGAAGAAACTTGGGAAAGTTGTCAACTACTTCGTTAAGATCTAACAACAAAAAGGTTGCAGTGTGCACAAAGACGCAAGAAGCATGTATTAATAAACTAGGCTTGGTTTTTCACCCCGTCATTCTGGTTACAACAAAATGTACCGGTAGATTAAATTGTAAATATTAAAGTGCTCTTGGGGGTCTTTCTGGCCTGGGGCCCCTAAGCAGTCGCTTGTTTCGATTATGCCTAAGGCTTGCTATGTTAATATGCTTGCTATGTTAATATTGTCAACCAGAAGTAACCATCGTACCCACGTTGGAAGAGCGAAGACAGCTGGATCCTCAAAAATGGCCAGACAGAGATTGACCATAATGAAGAAGTAGAGCAGCACCTTTAAGGCCCAGTGATTGTAGAGGAGATACAGCCTGAAAAAAACAAACAAACACAAAAACACTGCCTTCACAGACAATATGTTCATCTACATCATGTTTCAAATTTGTGAACATTATTTCAAATTTTTAATCAAAGCTTTTTCTATCTTAATAGATGTGCAGAAATTATGTTCCACTTCATTTGCAAAGCAAGTAAAAATATTGCAAGTAAAAACAAAGATATTGGCATGTAATAAATTAATGCAATTCTGTACATGTTTGCACTAGAGCACAACCAATATGTCAGTAGGGCCGATATTTTAGGCCGATATAGGCATTTGGGGACATATTGTATCAGTGATAATTGGCCCCTTTTGTACCAATAAAAACACTGGGAATGAACCGTGTCCTTTACTAGCAAAAGGCGTAATTGTACAATGTATCCAGCAGAGCATTGTATCAAACATGTGGATTACTTTCAAGTCATGGCTGTTCATTTTAAATTTCAGTTTCAGCACAACTGAAGCAGCAAGCATAGCATATTTAGCTAAACAGAGCATGTTTAAGTTTACTTTGATCTGTAAAATAAATATAAATAAAAATAAAAAATCAACAATAAATTCTACTCAATCCTCCAACCTGCTTGTCATTAGCTATGTGTCTCTCAAGCTAACATTTAGATAACCTAGCAAAGGCTATTGCCCTGTAAAACTTTATCCAGAACAATAAATCTAACATAAAGGTAAAAGATATCCGTAACGTTATCTTTGTCATCATCAATGAAATGCATAGTTTGTCTGAAATCTTCACTTCTCTGCAAAGAAAAAAAAATGCAGCTGTGGTCAATATTAATTAGGACTTCATTAATTCATTCAACATTTATTTATAAAGGTTGGTCTCACTGAGCCATGGGGACTAATTTACAAGAGGGACCCGTTACAGACAGAAAATATAAAGTACAGACAACAACAACAGTAAACAATAACAATAAACTACAGTAAACATTCAGTTAAAATAAGAGTAGTGTATAAAACAATAAATCAGGGTACCATGAAACAAGGTGAAATACTAAAAACAAGAACACATTTGCTTTGATTTTTCCATTGACATTATCAAATGTTTGAAACCCCTTAAAAAAATCAAGGTGGCCAACTTCAGTTCCTGTTGAAAGGTGTTCCAGGTTGCAGGAGCTGAGTAGGAAAAGGCCTTTTTGCCAAGTTCAGTTTGCATTGAGGGAACGCTGAAGGTAATGACAGCCAGAGAGCTCATGTTGTAACTGCACTGACGGCGTGACATGTGAGAGGAGATATAAGAAGGTAGCAGACCAAGGAGCGATTTATAGATGAAAATGAACCAGTGTGAGAGCCTACATGTAGATAATGATGTCCAGTTAACCAGTGAGTACAGAGAGCAGTGATAGGTATGGTAGTTACAAGTTATGAATCTTAGTGCACCATACAGGAAACCCGCGAGCTACGAACGAGTTCCGGACCTAAGGACCGTTCGCAGCTCTATTCTGCCGTAGCTCGGGGGTGAAAATAACGTCTGGTTCGTAGGTCCTGGTTTCGTTTGTACGTCACGGAAATAACGCTAACGGAGCCCCGCACACACATTTATCGGCATGAGACTGAACAAGCTGACATACTGGGCCATGTGTTCTAACATACTGGGCCATAAACATGCACAGAACTTTATTTACAAACACTTAACACAGTACACCACACATTCATCCATAAACACACACAGTAACTGTTAAGCATGTACAGTAGTGTGCAGTAATGTTAAACATTGCTATTCAGCATATAGCACATTCATACAGAATAAATAAAAATATAATTTCTTACTTTGAGATGGTCAACGCCGACATCTTAGGTTGCCATGCGTTGATGTTGTTGGGCCGAGCAGCGAACCACGGCAGCTGCTCGAGGCCTGTGTTAGCTTCTGCTAGCTGCGTGTTAGCCAGGCCATGAGCTGGTGTTCGCGCGACGGTGTGGCGCATGACTGAGCGATCGACGATCAATCCGCGGCTGCTGCTCCAGGCTGAGACGTCCACAGAGTTCACAGAGCAATTCCAACCAGTAATTTATCCATATGAGGCAATCCTGGAACAAACAGTCCTCACAACCAGCTGCCGGGAAAACAAACCTACCTAAAATGGCTGACGGGGCATTTCCTGGAACGGCCGGAAGTTGCGCAATTATTATAAAAACGTATCATTTTTATTAAAAATATTATTTATAAAGCCTTTAAAACAACCACAGCTGCAACAAAGTGCTGTACACATGAAATTACCGTAATAACATTTAAACACACACAAAAAAACAATTAAAAAAAAAATATTTTTTTTTAATTAAATTATTAAATATGATACGTTTGTAGGTCGGGGGTTCCCTGTATTAGACAGCATCCAACATCTGCAAGGAGTTGGCAGGGGCTTTCATGTAAATAATGTCACCATAGTCAATGTTCAGTACGAAGCGGTTACAAGGTATTTTCTGGCATTCACAGTTAAACAAGATCTATTTCTGAAAAACAAAGTCAATTTTAATTTCAGTTTCTTTATCAAATTTTAAATATATGGTTTAAAAGATGTGCATCGACCAGAATTCCCAATTATTTGTAAGAATCTACAAACTAAATAGGAACACCATGCATGGATGAGATGGGAGGAAGAGTTGCTGGCACAGACTTTCTGTTGGAAAACAACATCCTTTTACTGTAGTTATATTTCATATAGGCTTTGCCCTTTAAGGCTATCGCTAGTGGGTTTATCCCTTTGCGCACAGCACTGGGACTAAACAAAAGTTTAGTGTTTAACATAATTAAAACTTATGCTGCAGTTATTTCTTCCTGCCATGAGGATTTTGGTGACAGAACAGTTTTTAATCACCCACGCTTTTACTGGCTCTGCTCCAGCCCTGGTCCGTATAAATTACGGTGAGACTGGACAATCGGCTCACATTTTTTCTTCAGCTAGCAAGCACTGAGTGTAGAAGAGGATAAGATGTCCAGCACCAACAGCAGCACCATCCGCCTGTGCCCATCCTGCCAGACTGGTTACATTATGGGCTTTGACCAGCACGACATTTGCGAAGGATGCATGGGTTCCCACCACGCCGACCATGCCACCTCCTGCCGTTCCTGTAAGCTCCTCCCTCCTGAAGAGACGCAGAGGCGAGCAGCCTTTGGTGAATGCCGAGGAGGTAGAGGTAGGAGGTAGCAGCCCCCCTACTTCTTCCCATCTGGAGAGCGTGATGGCGGAAGGACGGCCAAACGGATGCTCATTCACCTCGGGCCTTCCTATGTCGGCGACCACTCCGCTCCCAGCTGTCGGCGCTCTTCTCTTGGAACTGCCCGGCATAACTCAGGAGGTTGCTAACGCAAAGGGACTTTCCATGCCTCTCCCTCCCCCGCCCCAATCGGATGATCTGGCGGGAAGGTTTGGCTCTGCTCTAGCTCGTCGCCCTGACCCCATCTGGCCCTGCTTTCCAGCTGTGATGTCATACTGTAACAAGGCTGCAGCTGGGCCCGACAAGCTGATGGCACCTGTCTCTACCTTCACCTCAATCACTAGAGTGGAAGGGTTTACCAAGTGGAGTATTCCCTCAGTTCCCCCTCTGAAACCAAGCCTTGCGGAAGCATGTGGGGCAAAGTCTTTCAGGATGGACCAGCTACCTGTCCCTCTGGGGACGCACGATCAGTTGATCACTAAGTTCACCAACCAAGCCCATCAGTGTTCCTTCCAATCGGCCACGGCAAACAACAACGTTGCCCTGCTGGCTTTCAGCATCTCGAGGAGGCTGGAGGGAGCAGATCTGCTGGAGGAGACGAAGAGCTCCCTCTGCAAAGCTACCGACGCCATCCTCAACTGTGCGCCACCTCTGCAATTTGTTTATCCTGCGTCGCCGCCTGGTTGACCATGG
>JBBPBX010016077.1:0-14036 GCA_038048925.1 Garcialebias charrua | reverse complement strand
CAGTTATTTCTTCTTGCCATGAGGGTTTTGGTGACAGAACAGTTTTTAATCACCCACTGATGAAGCGTTTTCTGAAAGGTGTATGGAGACAGACCTGTGTCACACCCACTAGCCCCACAGTAGGATTTAACGCTGGTTCTGCGTACACTGGTTAAAACTCCTATTGAGCCTCTAGATCAGGTTCCACTTAAATGTTTGTCATTTAAAACAGCCCTGTTGCTAGCTCTGGCATCTGCAAAGAGAATGAGTGATGTATTTGCTCTCTCTTTTGCTCCCTCATGTCTCAGAATTCAAGCTGATGGCAGCTTCGCTGTGCTACGTCCTAACCTTGCTTTTACTCTTAAAAGCATCACAATTTCTTTCAGATCGAGAGTGATAACTTTGGGTGGTTTTTATCCTCCTCCTCATAACTCTGAGGAGGAAGCCACATCTCACCTCCTCTGTCCCGTGCGCGCACTCTCGTGCAATGTGGCACGTACAGTTGCACTGCGCCGCTCTCAGCGTCTGTTTGTTCATTACAGGGACAGCTATGCAGGACGTCCTCGGTCTATTCAACGCCTCTCACACTGGTTGTGTGAGACCATTTCTGAGGCTTACAGTTCATCTGGACTGGATCATCCAGAGAATCTCAGAGCCAACTCCACCAGAGAAATTGCATCCTCCACAGTTCTGCATGGAGGCATGAAAAGTGGAGGATATTTGTATAGTGGCTTCTTGGTTATCGCCGTGTTCATTTATTCATTTTTATGTACGTGATGTTTCCACTTTCTCCATGACCCATTCTGTTCTCAAGGTTCTGACAGAAATATTTTTTCATGGAGCTTCAATTTGGGCTCACACCTGCCTTCATGCAGACGTAGTGTGAGATGTTTATTATCAGTCACAGTTCATGACTGCTGATGTTACAGTTATTGATCCGTTCATCCTGAAGAGTTGTTTGACCTTCTCTGCTCATTGTTACACTGTTACAACTTGTAACCTCTGTTGTTCCTATTCACAGCAGCAGGTCTGTTATCTCAGCCCTTCTTTCACCAGAGATCATTGGTTTCTCTGGTGCGCTGTTGCGCATGGAGTGCGTAATTACGCATACAGAAGGCTGAGTGATGAAATATGTTTGTGCAAGCAGGTGCTTCATGTTTGTGTCTGGATGGACCCAATGAGGCATAGACTACACCCTGCTTTACCTTTAACCCACTAGCGATAGCCTTAAAGGGCGAAGCTTATACAAAATAGAATGTTGGTTACGTACTGTAACCCCAGATTCTGTGAGTATAGGCGCAGCCCTTTAATCTCTGGGTCTCACTGGCTCCTAAATGGATGAAGAAGAAAAAAAGCTATTTGAGAGCCGATTGTCCGGTCAATTTGGTAATTTATACAGACCGGGGTTGGGGCCCACACAGCCGGTGGCTGCGGACTAAAGTTTTCAGTGCTGCGCGTGAAGGGATAAACCCACTAGCGATAGCCTTAAAGGGTTGCGCCTATACTCATAGAATCTGGGGGTACAGTATGTAACCAACGTTTTGTCAGCATTTAGCACCAGCTTGAAATGGAATAAGTCAGACTGAATGATGACAAATGCAGACTGAATGATGACAAATGCAGACTGAATGATGACAAATGCAGACTGTAGAAGCTGGAAAACCTTGGCAACTTTGTTAGCTTGGGCAATAAACAACAGTGTCATCGGCAAAGAGATGAAAGGATACGTCAGGAATGTTTAGACCTACATTATTTATATAAATTGTAAAAAGAGTGGGACCTAAAACTTCATCATACATGAGAGACTGTTGAAAAAATGAAAAGGGAAGGGTGTTCCATTTCATGTAGGCTCCGCCCTTTAAGCCATACCTATTGGGTTTATCCCTGCGCTTCGTCCCAACACTAAGACTTCTAGTCCACGCCCACCTGCTGTGGGCCACACCTCAGTCTACTATATAAACGGCCATTGACCGAGAGACTGATCCCTAAAAATTTTCACGACGACGCTACGAAGATTTTCTGAAAACATGTTTTTTTAGGCGTTCATTCAAGAGATGCACAGGATGCGACTTTGGTTTCATCCTGGCCACGGACCAGCACCCCCTCTGTGAGACGTGCTTGGGTGCCCACCACGCGCAGCAGGCCATGGTCAAACATCCTACCTGTCTGGCCTGCCAGGCCAGCTCCTGACGGAGGAAGAAAAGGAGCGCCAGTTCGACCTCTTTGCCCAAGCGGCATTAGAAGCTCAACTGATGGTGAACACTGCGCCAAACCCGTGGTTCGGGCAGCTGGCGGACTACGCATCCACGTGGGTAGCTAGGGAGGCCAGCCCGTCCTCTTCTGGAGGTTCGGAACCGGCCTCGCCTATCACTCACCTGCTGGAAGGAGCTAGCCGCAGCGTATTGCCACCTCCTCTGGAGTGCGTGAGACCGGCCTTACCCCCACCGAGGGAACAGCCATGGCCACCGAGGGAGTCGCCGTGGTCGACATGCGGGACCCAACATGCCCGACTGGATGACCAGACCCAGCGCCCCTCCAACTCTCAGACGCGGACTCGGTCAACAGACAAGCACCATCTCCTGAGCCCGAGGGACAGTCGCCGCCCCACACGGACGTGCCAGACGCGCAGGGCACTCACCTCTCGCTGCTCCACGCGCTCCTGGACATCAGGTGGGCCGCGAGGATTTGTGTGGGCTGAAGGTCCCTGAATGCACCACTCAGGCCTCACCCTCACTACTGGTAGGAGGATTCGCCGCCAAAAACAACGGCCAGAGAGAAGTGATCCGGCCTAGCGTTTTCAGATGTGGACTCCCTACTGCTGAGCGCGGCCAACAAGCCACTGAAATCACGAGCCCTGTGTCATCCTGCGTTCCCATCACGAAGGCCCAGGGGCACACGGACCAGGCTTCTCTGCTGTTACACCACTGGAGTCCAGCCTGTCGGAATAGTTTGCAATGAGACCGGCTAAACAAGTCGGGAAACGAATTTCACCGCTAGCACCCAGCTCACCACCAAGCTCCAGGACAAGATTCACAAATGCTCGTCTCAGGTTGGTACGGCTGCAACTAATATTGCGTTTTTGACACTCAGCATCGGGTGCAAGCCCAAACACGACATGGCCGGAGCTGCTGCAGACACGTTCACGAACCTATGCACAGTGCTCGCAACGTGTTCAGCTCGTTATTCAGCTTGGACTATTGTGCTCCAGAGACAAGTGTGGCTGAAACTTTCCTCATCTATCCCTGATAGTGTGAGGAGAGAACTGATCTAAAGCCCTATCTCGTCAGAGGGACTATTTTGGGGCCCAATATCAGTGTTTGAGCAACTACATTCATCCTCAGAGGCGACCGAGCAGGTGCGCAACCATGCTGTTTTTTTCCCCCGGGCAGACCCCCGCTCTGCCCTCGGACCTGTGCGCCCATGAGAACAGACTAGAGCTTTTCGCCACCAGCAGCGACGCTCTTCACCTTCCTCGACCTTGTAATGCTGTCACCGCCAGCTACAACGAGAAGGCACCCATCCCAGTCCTTCAACAGAACTGGGAATTTTAGAGGAAGGGGCCGCCATCACCCTTCATGGGCCTGTCAGCACCAGAACACGAGATGAGGCCAGTACAAAATGTCAGTGCGCTGGAGATGTGTGATGTCAGTACGTGTTTTTGAACAAAATAAAGAAACTGTCGTGAAAAACAGTATTTTTTTATTCAAACATGCTGAACCCCCGTCTGAACGTTAAACGTGTTAACACGTCTCCTAACACGGGTAAAGAAATTGACACAAGGTTATCTGTTAGAGTTAAACAGAAAAGTGTATATTTCCATTGTGTTCAAACAGAGCTGGGTAACAGCAGGTGCAGGCAGAGACCTTTCTGTGAACCCCCTAGTCCTGCCTCCCCACACTCGCTCGCATTGCTGTCATCAGACACAGAGTGGCGAACCGTGCAGACGAGTCAGACAGATTGTTGTTCCTGCGCTCTCAAACTCGGTTAAAACACGAGCCTGGTCTGAAAACAGTTGTTTCAGCCAGGACTTTTTTTTATCTCTTCCTCCCACAAGCCAGACTGAGACAGGTACAGTCACTGATCCGTCAAGAAGCGACGTTTGTCAGATCTGCACGAGTCAAACAGGGATCAGTGCAGGGGTCGGGACGTGAGCCTGGTCTGAAAACAGTTGTTTCAGCCAGGACTTTTTTATCTCTTCCTCCCACAAGCCAGACAGAGACAGGTACGGTCACTGATCCGTCAAGAAGAGACATTTGTCAGACCTGCACGAGTCAAACAGGGATCAGTGCAGGGGTCGGGACGTGAGCCTGGTCTGAAAACAGTTGTTTCAGCCAGGACTTTTTTTATCTCTTCCTCCCACAAGCCAGACAGAGACAGGTACAGTCACTGGTCCGTCAAGAAGCGACGTTTGTCAGACCTGCACAAGTCAAACAGGGATCAGTGCAAGGGTCGGGACGTGCGGTAAACGTCCACTTCAGAAGAGCCTCATGTAGGTCAATGCGGACACTGTCCGCTTGGTGGTGGTAGAGGCCAGGCTATTTCCACTCGTGAGGCAGATGATTCATGCCACACTTTGTCAGATCACAGCGTTGCTTGGCTTGCTCACTGAACAGATGATTAAGTCGACTGATTTGCTAGGTTACACCCTACAATTTTCAGGAGCACCACCAAAGTTCTATGGGGTGCTGTAGACAAAACTCATATCCACAGAGCAGGGCTTGATCCTACAAGCAGAACTGCAGGAGCTTCTAGCAAAACACATCATTTCCGGGGTTCCCTCGAGCGAGGAGAAGTCCGGCTTCTATTCAAAGTACTTCCTGTTTCCAATGCAATCAGGCCGATTCTGAATTTGTCGATTTTTCAACATACACATGAGTCGTCCCTTCCATATGCTGACAATAAAACGTATTCTCGAATACGTGACACGGGGGATGGGTTTTTCTCAATCGATCACAGAGACGCATTTTCCACATTCCAATTATAAACAAACACAGGCAACTCCTCAGGTTTGCTTTCAAGGGTTTTGCTAGCAGTACGACTGCATGACGTCGGGTACGCTCTCGCTCCCCGCACCTTCACGATAGTTATCGGGCGGCGTTGCAACCGCTACGTTCATCGAGCATGAAAATTCTGTTTTTACCTCGATGATTGATTGCTTCTGTCTTGCTCCAAGAGGAAGCGGAAGCTCAGACAATTGTACTGGTGAATAACCTGTCCCACTTGGTTTTCGCCATAAACTGGGAAAAGGGCTCTGTAACACCAGCCCAGAAAGTATTTTTCCTGGGACGATCCTCTGCTCCACCAACATGACAGTTGTTTTATCGGAACAGAGGAAAGAACTGCTGACGTCACTTCTTCAGTACGTTCAGCCACACAGGTCAGTGCCAGCGTTATAAACACTGAGATACTGGAATTTTCATTCAACCTTTATTTAGTCAGGTAAATCTTTTGAACCTCATGGGCTCATTTACGAAAGCGACCTGCTAAAACTAAAGAACAATGAACAGCAGTGATAGAATTTCATTAAACAATAAACAAACAAACAATAAACAATAGAAAACAAAAAGAGAGAAAAAAACAAAAGATTTTTTTTTCTTTTTTTAACAAAGTATCAAAAAACTAGCAAAACATTATAAGGTAGACGTATAAAATCAAAGACAGGAACAAATCTGCATTGGTTATTGCCAGGATTCCAACAGATTCTGAAAACCATTTAGAGAAGTCAAGGTCGAGAGCTTCAGATCTTTAATGATCTTTAAGGAATGATGGCTGCCGCTCACGTAGTAGTGAAATTAAATTTACTACACATGCGACGGTTTTCAGAGATGGTTTTTACGTCAGAAATATACACTGTACGCCACAAACGGCGCCGGGTCACGGTTTCTCCGCCAGTGAGAACGGACCTGTATGAAGAGCTCTTTTAACATAAAATCGTGTAGTCCGACTATCCGTAGTTACATTCTAGATTTCGACTAGTCACAATTACTTTTTGACTAGTCAGAATGTTAATTTGAGATGAACCTGGTCCTTTGGGGGAATCCCAAGACCTTGTCAGAGGGAGTTCCCCTGGGCAAAGTGATGTCATTCAAAGCGGTCTTACAGACGTGTCCTTTTCCGGACGGGACGGTACTTGCCTGTCACAGTCAGTAGGGAGGTGCGTGGCCGCCAGCCATGTCCCTTCACATAAACGTTCTGGAGCTGCTGACCGTACACAATGTCCATAAACACTAGCGGCCGCGTACATAATTCCCCAGGGCAGGTGCGTTCAGCCCAGCTGCTGAACACGGCCAGAAAACTGCTCTGCTGGACGCACACACACTTGAAATCACTGCGGGTGGTTTTCATCCCCCGGCGTGCTAGATTTGCCACTCGGGAGAACGCTCAGTGCCCACTGTTCTTTAAGCCTTTAGGGCAACCCCCGTTGGGGGTGGATGCATTTGCACACAAACCGTGACCCAAAAAAATAAAATATAATAAAAATAAAAATAAAAACACTGTTTTATGTTTTTCCTCCAGTTTAACTGTCAGTACTACTGGAGAGGGTGAGGGAAGTGAAGTTATCAATGATTCTGATCGTCCCGAGCGCATGAACACTATGGTTTCCGGTGCTACAGCAATAAAGTTTCCATGTGATAGGTCAACATCTACTGGTTTGGTTGCTGAACGTGAACGTTTAGAAAGTCTTGGATTTTCTAAAAGACGTCATATGCACTATCCAGCGAGCGCATGCAAAGTGTTTACGCGTCAAAGTGGGCTGCCTGTCAGCGATGGTGCCTGAGAAAACAGCTGGATCCATCGTCATTTTCTCTGGGTTCCATCTTCCCATATTTACAGTTCTATTTCATCCCTCCTGACCGCCAGAGGCGGTGCTTTCAAGCACGAATGAGCATTCTTGCGCATGCGCAGGTCGAGTACAAATGACAACAATGTCACCCCGTGACCTGCCGGGGACCCGCGTGACTCTATATAGGCACGTCACATCCAGGACCCAGTCCCTCAATCTTCTCGCAAAGCAAGGATTCCGAGGGACTAAGCACCCTGGCGGTCATCCAGGATTCATAGAACCATAGTTACAGTAGTAACTTTCGTTATGGCTGGTCAGAAATTTAGCCTTCAGCATGGTTATAACTTATGCTGCAGCGATTTCTTCCTGCCACTAGGGGTTCAATGACAGAACAGTTTTTAATCATCCCCTTATGAAACGTTTTCTGAAAAGGTGCTTGTAGTCTTAGTCCGATATCACGCACTTTAGTCACACAATGGGACCTAGTTACTGTGCTGAGTTCACTAACTAGGGATCCATTTGGGCCATTTGGACCAGATACAGTTAATTTTTTAATCCTTTAAAACAGCTCTGTTGCTGGCTCTAACTTCAGCTAAAGGAATATATGACTTATCAGACCTGTCTGTTTCTCCTTCTCTTTAAAAAAAATTTCAAGGGGATGAGAGTTCAGCTGAACTTAGACAGAACCTTGCTTTTATCCCTATGCTTTTATCCCTAAAAGCATAACACGTGCATTCAAGTTCAGTATCATTACACTGAACAGCCTTTGTTTTCCTTCCTCACATTAGTGCAGAGGAATAACGCCTACATTTGCTTTGTCAGGTGCGGGCACTAAAGTATTATGTGGCATGCACTGTTGCAATGCTTAAATCTGATAAGCTTTTTGTGCTTCTCAGAGGACAATCTTAGGGTCAACCTTGTCCTCTCAGCGGTTGTCACATTGGCTATGTGAGGCCATTTCTCTGGTACTCCAGCCTCCTGAACGAAAACAGTTCACTTCTCTAGAGGGATTGCAGTTTCCACAGCCTTGCACAGAGGTCTTCTGTGCAGGACATGTGTTTAGGCGGCCTCTTGATCGTCAGTGACGCCCTTTATTCGTTTTTATTTACAGGATGTTCCCAGCTCCTCCTTGATGCATTCTGTTCTCAGGGTTGTAGCAGAGTGTTTGTTTATTCATTATCAATAGACTTATTGATAAAATGACAGTTATATCTGTCCTTGTTGATTCTGATTATGAGTTCAGAGTCATTCATTTACCATCAGATGAGGTTTCTCCACCTGCTATATATATATGCACCTTTTGTCTCAATTGACGGCGCATCTTCATGCTTGAGGTGTGGCGGTTGCCAGGGTGTTTTGGTTCCAGTCAGACCCAGTGAGGCATGGACCATATCCTGCTCTGCCTTTAACCCAATAGATGGAGCTTAAAGGGTGGAGCCTACATGAAATAGAAAGTTGGTTACGTATTGTAACCCCAGATTCTATGAATATAAGCGTAGCCCTTTAAGCCTTGGGCCTCACTGGCTCTCATTTGGCTGAAATTTGTTTTGCCTTTTTGGGAGCAGACTCTCGGTCAATGGCCGCTTATATAGTAGACCGAGGTGTGGCCCACAGCAGGTGGGCGTGGACTAGAAGTCTTCAGTGTTGGCACAAAGCGCAAGGATAAACCCAATAGGTGTGGCTTAAAGGGCTATGCCTACATTCATAGAATCTGGGGTTACAATACGTAACCAACGTTTCTTTGTTTAATTTATACACTTGATAACTTTACGGTGAATTGTGTAGGATAGAAAATGGGAACACACGTTAGGAAGACTGTTTCAAGACTTAAAGTGTTAAAACAAGTTTAAAAGTACCGGTAGCTGTTCACGTAGATTCTTGGAGGAGGACAAAGCTAAAAAAAGATTCTGCCATTATATCAGTTATCAACATTAGCCTTCCCCTCCCTATATCGGTATTGGTGATAGCCAAAATTTTCATATTTATCGGGCTCTAGTTTGCATGCGATTAATTCACTAACAAGTGAAGACACCAAGGCTGATACATCATCAACCCACACGCTCCCACCACACCCAGACCTCCCTGGGTCTTTTCTCTCTAAAATTCAACATTGGTGAACTGAACAAGGCAATGGGTACGCTCCATCATGCATACGCAGTGCTTTAAGTGGGCAGGAACGCACAGGAACGCAGTTCCACCACTTCTAAAATTTAACCCTGACAGTACCGGGACTTTTTTTTAGATTACGGTGCATTCCGGAACTTATTTTCATCTTCTCCACTTGAAAAAAAAAAATGCCCTCAGAAAAAGCCTATTGTTTTTGGCGCAAATCGCTTGCCGTACATTCAAGTGTATTAGGGATGGTACCATTAGATGGCGGTAATACACCGGAAGGTTGTAAGCTGCCGTAAAACCTCACAGAAGAAGAAGAAGTACATTCAAGTAGGCATCTCACGTGAGAGGAAAAGCGGAAGAAAACAAGTGAGCCTGGAGCCTTTTTTAAGTAAGCTGTTATCTTAAAGCTAATGTCTGCGATTTCTGTATGACCAAAACACTTGGAAAAATTTTGAACAGGGAAAGCCTTCTGCTCCCTCCCCCTTGCTCTCTGGCTGACCTGCAACTCCGCCTCCTTAGCTCCTCCTCCTCCCAGCACTGCAGGCTGGGACAGGCGGGGGATGAGCTGCGTGAAGCCGACACCCCACCCACATGAACAAAACTCTGTTTTTATTGGCTGGTTCAAAAAAACTCTGTTTTTATTGGCTGGTTAACGGCTGGTCACTGTGGGTTTTTATAAATGCTTTTATTACCACCGGGAGACGCCAGAGGACTATAGTTTTTTCAGAGATTACCTGTCAAACATCTATCTATCATAAAATAGTGGCAGAGTGAAAAAATATGTTTAAAAAATAACTTGCATACTGATCCTTTAATTCTAATGTAGTTTTAAAAGTAATGATTAATATGTAACATTTTTAACCATTTAGTTAAATGAGTTACTACAACGTTTAATTTCCCTTTTGGGATCAATAAAGTATTTTGAATTGAAATTTTAACTTTCTAATACAGTATATGTTCAACACCTGCTGGTGAGTTTCAATTATTCAAAGTACTGTACAGTAATTGGCTCTTGTAAATTCCTGATTGAATGAAGTTTCCTCACATTCATGGCTAATGTTTTTCTGTTTTGTTTGTTTGTTTTTGCTTCCTCTTTCAGCACCAGCCATCTCCATTCTTGATGTGTGATGGAAGTGGTGAAGACTGCTTTTTTTGTTACCCTCCAGTGGGCTCCACAAATTCAGGCCTGATGACTTTTTTCATTTTCATTTTTCTTTTTGCACATATTTTTCTGCAGTTCTTGTTACCTGTTGGACCATTTGAAATTACACGTTACACATGTTACATGTCTATGCAGAGGCCCTATGTATGGCTGGCTATTCAATTATATTGAGTTTTTTGTTGTTGTTGTCATTGCTAAAGTGGCATAAGTTTGTTGAGGCCAGGCCTAATACTGAAAGGAAATGTATGTTGCAGATGGAAACTGTAACAATAATAAGCTTCTTAAAATCTTAAGTCTAAAAGGGACTTATCACATCTTTATGTTACAGGAGCTTTTATTGTATATGTTTATTTTTATGTTGTTTTTTCTGTCACTTTAGCACCATGAGCTTTGAAGTTAATAAAAGTGCCTCTAACTTTTTGAATTTGGCACATGTGGAATTAATTTAGAACTGGCTTTGTTCTTTGTAAATTTACATTAAAAATACCCTGATGCATGCTCAATAATCCAGGTAGAAAAATCTAAAAAAGCTAAGTCTGGTCCTCTGGACATTAAAAAAAATAAAAAATAAAAAAAGGCAAAAAAATTGTAGAAACGTTTCGTCTTTCGTCCGAAAGACTTCCTCAGTCTGAGGTGCTAAGTTCAGCTCAGTCTTATAAATAGCACCCTCTCACAGTGTTACACAACCAGTTGGCTGATTACATTAAATTACATTACATTAAATTACATTAAAAATACTGATCTTTAACTCAGTAGACAGATCTAGATAAAAATACTATGTTTCTGTCCAATATTATTATGACATTAGGGAGAGTACCAGCACTTATTTTTTTTCCACTTAAAGCACTTGTGCATACGTATGGGCTTATGCGTGCAGAGCACTTGGCGTACAGACACAGACTTGTGCGCATCATCAAACTCCAGCTAGGAGAAAGAGAGCCAATGCCAGGAAAAATATCACGAACCCCACCTGAATTTTAAAAAGATGCCCTTTACAACAATTTTTGAGGCTTTCACAAGGTTAGAATTTTCAGCCTCTAAATAAAATGATTGGTTATCTTACTTTTAAATTATGTTTCTGCTCACAAACCCCTTTAAGAACGTTTTACTCCAGGAGTGCAGACATTTTTGGTCAAGTTTTACGTGAGGATTAGAACCAAACAAACAATGAAAGTCTCACCTGACAGCCTGAGGGGAGGTGTCAAAGTAGATGTTTCTGTTGTACAAGGCGTCAGAGACATAAACAGCAGCCAGGTCAAAATCCTGAAACAACAAATCAATACTTAAAGGGGACCACACATACAAAATTCACTTTTTAATGTTTTTTTTACTGAACTTTGGGTATGTACTTCATAAAAAAACAGTCCTAGTGCTAAAAAAATGCACCCAGTGGTTTATTTACTCTAAGTATATTTATTTATCTTTGATAGAAACACTCCGATTGCACTTCCTGCGGTTTGTGACGTCACAAACCGTAGCCACAACCCACACCAAACCTGAGTCCAGCCCCTCAACTAGCAACCCCTGGTGCGGCTCAACCCACTTCAGTATAAAAAACGTCACCGTTGCCGAGCAGTTTTGGAGCTGACCTGGCGGTCATTTATTTATTTATTCATTTATTTAGCCCCCGGGGGGGCTATGGGCTCAGCCCTGCTCCAGCCAGCAGCACATCTTGAGTAAAACCAGAATGTTTTATTACCTTGTTTGAATGAACTCTGTCTCGTTGAAACTGTGCACACACACTCTCGCGGTTTGGACTTGTTTCTTATATGATGAAGGACTGCTTTTGCACAACTGTCAGTTTGGTTGAGCGGTTACGACACTTGAACGCCACGCAGGAGAGCGGAGATCGCATCCTGTCAACGGCATCTTTTTTTTTTCCCCTTTTTTTTAAAGCCTTTTGTTTCGGTGAAATCGGGGTGAGACTAGATATATACATCGACATAATAATACTTTATAATTGTTATTTTTACGTTTTAGTTCAATTTTTAGTGTAATAGCGATCGCTCCCAACGCGCAGCCGGCAGAAAACTGTGCACACACAACACTCTCTCGCGGGGCGACAGTCTGTACCATCAAGCACCACTGATCGATATATTTTCAGATTAGCAACTTATTTATTTTAATAATACCTTTCACTTCATCAAAATCTAATCAAAACTCCAGCGTTCTAAAAGTAGGTGGTTGTATGTATTTCTTATACGATGAAGGACTGCTGTTGTTCAACTGAACCTGTAGGTCAGTGAGTTAATACACTGGTGTCGCACCCAAATGACCGGGGTTCGCGTCCCGGCCACGGCATCTTTTTTTTTTTTTCTTTCGGAGAGATCGGGCTGCAGTTAGCTGCTGGCTTTTGAGGACAGTGTGGGTCCGGTCCGGTCAGAGGTTAGGTTGCCTCATACGGATAAATTAACTGGAAACACTCTGTGAAGTTTGCGTTTGTCTGGATTGGATGTGCAACCGTGGACCAAAGCGCCGCATGCAACTAGCAGGAGCTACGCGGGCTGTTTGTTACCGAAGGAGGAGGAAGAGCTCGGATTCGGGAGGGCATGATAATAGGAGCAGCTAATGGCGGCGCACACAAACAGCTTTCAGTAAGTTATCTTTTAAGCTAGCACTAACAGTAAGTAAAACGAGTAATAAAAAAAGGCTAATTTTAAAACAACAACAGATTTGAGATACTGGCAGTTACAGAGGGCGGAGACAGAGTTTTGACGGGCGTGGACTTCAGAGCTCATTATCATAAACAGCTCGTTTAGAACGGAAGTTAGAAATGGCAGAATTAAAAAGGGTATAATTTATTATCTAAGAATTATTTTTTGTATTAAATTGAATGAACGGGGTCTGGATAGCACACAGACATACCATAAAAATTTAAAAAACCAATATGTGGTCCCCTTTAAAAATGTTGATTGCTCGTTGACGTTTGGTTTGATAGAATGCGATTCAAAATGGCTGTCATAGCCAACTAACTTTTTTTTTTATCTAAAGGCTTATTACTCAGTCAAATCTGTCCAAAGACTGACCTAAAGTTTGATGTAGTAGCGGAGACTGATCCCAAACACGTTCTGAGCACTAACAAATTGTTCAATATTGCGGTTTACATTTTTTCATGACACTTCGGATTAATTCTGTTAGCAAAATATCCCATGATCCCTATATGGATTTTATTTAAATGTTTAGGAAATAATAACTGGATGCACTGCCTGGTTTGCTTGACTTATGGAGCCAACCCAATTCAAAATGGCCACCAAATCCCATAGGCGTAATTTACACGGGGGTTGTGGGGGTTTTGACCCCCACAATAATTTGATCCGGTCATTTCAACCCCCCCAATAAAATGACATCATTTCGTCATTATACATATCTTACATCAATAATTGATTTTCTTTATTCATTCAAATTTTTTAGTAAAATTGCTGCATGTTTTTAACAAACTCCCTGAGGACTGACCCCCTCCCCTGCAAATAATTTGGTATCACCCATCTCACCGGCTACAGGAAGTCACGTGAGTCACGGAGCTGCTCATGAAGTTGCCCAGAAGTTTCTACATGCATGTGTTCGAAAAAGGCCTCCTTTGGTCGGACTGATTACTCTGGCTGCCCGCTCCCTGCTATGGATGAACAGGTAGCTGTTTTTGTTTGCAAGATACCACTCATAAACCACACCGCGGATTTTTAAATCCAGCTGATTTCACATTTGGTTCAGCTCAGGAGCCCGTCTGCTGTAGTGAGGTAAGAAATATATTTTTTAAGCGTTTATTTAACTAAATTTAAAGAAAGAAAGCTCCGGTTTGACCCGCCTGGCGCCTGCATAAAAATCAGCGAACTTTTTTTTTTTTAATCCAGCTGATTTGAACATTTCGTTAAACTCAGGAGTACGTCTACTATCACCCATAAGTCAGCGAAGAAATACTGTATATTTTTAAGCGTTTATTTAGCTAAATTTAAAGAAAGAAAGCGTCCGGTTTGACCCGCCTGGCGCCTGCATAAAAAT
>JBBPBX010016076.1:0-43858 GCA_038048925.1 Garcialebias charrua | reverse complement strand
TATATATACATACATGTATATATATATACATGTATATGTATACAGTATATATATATGTGTATATATAGTTTTTTCGAGCTACGAATGGCCCGTAGGTACGGAACTCGCTCGTAAGACGGGGACTACCTGTATAATATATGTATATATACATATATATATATTTATATATATATATGTATATATATATATATATATATATATGTGTGTATACAGTATATACTGTATATGCGTCCTACCCCGGAATTGGGAAAACGGACGTTAAACGAAGAGATATATATATATATATTAATGTTGGGATAGTTAACGCGTTAACTCATGAGATTAATGTAAAATGATTAATCAGTTAATATTATAAAAATGAAGATAAATCCCGCTTTCAGTCTAGTGGGGGCAGTAATGCGCTTAAAGTCGTTTGCCAACCGCCAGCAGAAGAAGAGAGCAGCTCGCCTCCTGCGTAACTGATTTGCGCATGCGCAAATGAGCTCACGTACGTCACTTCTGGAAAGACAGACTCGGCTTGGTAAACAAACGTGATTTAAAAGATGAACGTGGATAGTCCAAAAAGTGTGGTTGGTGGCAAATTTATTTAAAAAAAAAACCCAGATGGGAGCGTGGATAAAACCAAGGTGGTATAATAATAATAATAATAATAATAATAAGCTTTATTTGTATAGCACCTTCCTACAATGCCTTGCATTGACCAAGGTGCTTAACAGGATAAAAAGATGAATAAACTGGAACAATAAATCAATGAAAATAGAATAAGAAACAACAGCAATAAAAGAAGCAATGGAAATAAAAAATGCTACATACTAAAATAACACAAGTAATAAAAGTTACACGCTGAAAGCTTTTTTGAACAAGTGGAAATAAAAAGGCAATGGAAATTAAAGAATGTTACATATTAAAATACCAGAAGTAATAAAAGTTACACACTGGAAGCTTATTTGAGCAAGTGGAAATAAAAAGGCAATGGAAATAAAAAATGCTACATACTAAACTACCAAAAGTAATAAAAGTTACACACTGAAAGCTTTTTTACACACTGAAAGCTTTTTTGAACAAGTGGGTCTTCAGTCTGGTTTTGAACAGAGTCAGATCAGAGGTGGCACGCAGCTCAAGGGGGAGGCTGTTCCAGGCTTTTGGGCCGGCAACAGAAAATGACCGGTCTCCCCATTGTTTGTACCTTGAGCGAGGCACCTCCAGCAGGTGTTGACTGGCAGAGCGTAAATCTCTGCCGGGCTGATGGGCTTTCAAAAGTTCTGAGATGTACAGAGGAGCAAGTCCATTCAGAGCTTTGAAAACAAACAGGAGCAGCTTGAACTGTATCCTGAACTGAACCGGGAGCCAGTGTAGAGAGGACAGGACAGGAGTGATGTGTTCATATTTTCGTGTGTTGGTCAAAAAGCGCGCGGCAGAGTTCTGTACAAGCTGTAAACGGGAGATGGAGGATTGATTAATACCAACATACAAAGCATTACAATAGTCAAGTCTGGAGGTCACAAAGGCATGGATGGCCTTCTCCAGATCACCACGGCTGAGAAATGACTTGACTTTGGAGAGCAGTCGGAGCTGAAAGAAGCTGGTCTTGACAACAGAACTGATCTGTTTATCAAACTTTAAGTTGGAGTCAAGCTGCACTCCAAGATTTCTGACCACCGGGTTGAAGTGGGGGAGGGGGAAACCAACACTGGGACTGGGAAGGATGTTGCTGGTGTCACCAGGTGCACTAAATAAAATGCATTCAGTTTTATCTGTGTTTAGGTATGTACCTATTGCAGCAATGAATTTTCTTTTCACCGAAGCACAACCAGCCTAAAATACCATCTTCGGGCGAAGCATGTTTTCGCCGACATTACGAAGAATGCTACTTCCGTTAGCAAGAATGGTAGTTCGGAGGAGCCAACTACATCAAAGTGTGCTCGGCAGACAACGATGGCGGAGTTTAGCCGTCCAAAAGTGAACAAAACGACAGCAGAGAAAGCAAGTTATGCTACCGCTAAATGGATAGCCCAAGACTGTAGACCACTTAACATAGTTGAAGACCGGGGGCTTCTTAATATGCTTTGCGTCTAGCCGTCCAAAAGTGAACAAAACGACAGCAGAGAAAGCAAGTTATGCTACCGCTAAATGGATAGCCCAAGACTGTAGACCACTTAACATAGTTGAAGACCGGGGGCTTCTTAATATGCTTTGCGTCTACACAGGAGACCCGACAGTAACGTTGCCTTCCCGGAGGACTATTGTTAACAGAATACATGAACTGTATGACACCACGAACACTTCTAAAGCACTGCAGCTGGAGAATGCTGAATAAATTGCTCTAACTGGAGACCACTAGACCTCCGTGAGTAATAACAATTACCTCGGTGTTACCGCACACCTAATAGATAAGGAATGGCAGCTACTCTCTTTTAGTTTGGGCGTTTAAAAACGTTTTAAAAATTAAAAATTTCTCTAGCAGGCCATATTGTACAAAAAAAAAAGAGATCAGCTCTGTCATCTGAAAATGTGAACAAGTTAGTCTGCTTAAGTGACTGGTTGAAGGATGAGTAGGTTAGGATAAATGTGACTAAATAATATTTAGTCAACCAGTCACTTAGGCAAACTAACTTCTTCACATTTTCAAATGACAGAGCTTAACATTTTTTTTCAGCATTTCAAATTAACCTAAAGTCCACTTGTGTAACATATTTAGTAAATATGTTACACAAGTGGACTTTAGGTTAATTTGAAATGCTGAAAAAAAATGTTAAGCTCTGTCATTTGAAAATGTGAAGAAGTTAGTTTGCCTAAGTGACTGGTTGAAGGTGGGGTACGTTATGATAAAGTGATTGTAAATATGTTTTGTTTTGTTTGAAACAACATTACTACTTCTTTAAACCTTGCAAAAAACTGGTGAAATGATGAATGAAAAAACTGGTTTGACACAATAAAACGTTTTCTTCCACATTTTATTGAAAACCGTCATATTTACATTTCAAGCATACAAAGTTACCGGTAAGCATTGAGATTAATCTGATTAATCACATTCTCCAGAGTGTGATTAATCAGATTAAAAATTTTAATCTTCTCCCAGCACTAATATATATATATATATATATATATATATATATATATATATGTATATATATATATATATATGTATATATATATGTATATATATATGTATATATGTATGTATATATATATGTATATATGTATGTATATATATATGTATGTATGTATATATATATATATACAGGTGACCCCCGATTTACGAACGAGTTAGGGACCTAAGAACGGTTCGCAGCTCGATCCGTTCGTAGGTAGGGGGTGAAAATTATATTAAAAAAAATTATTCATTCATTCATTCATTCAACCTTTATTTATCATGCTAACGGAGCGCGCGCACACATTTAAGCATGTAAAGTAGTGTACTGTAATGTTAAACATTGCTATTCACATTTACAGAATAAATAAAAATATATTTTCTTACTTTGAGATGGTCAAAGCCGACATAGGTTGCCATGCGTTGATTGTTTTCGGGCCAAGCAGCGCGGGGGCCGGCAAGCCACCGCAGCTGCTCCAGACCTGTGTTAGCTAGCTGGCTAGCTTCTGCTAGCCAAGCCATGAGCTAGTGTTGGAGCGGCGGCGCGATCAATCTGCAGCTGCTGCTCCAGCCGCTGCTCCAGCCTGTGTTAGCTAGCTGGCTAGCTTCTGCTAGCCAAGCCATGAGCTAGTGTTGGAGCGGCGGCGCGATCAATCTGCAGCTGCTGCTCCAGCCGCTGCTCCAGCCTGAGACGTCCACAGAGCTATTCCAGCTAGTAATTAATCCATATGATGCGATCCTGGTCACCAGTGTTCAAAAGGCCGGCTCCCGTGTTAGCTCCAGTGTTAGCTCTGGAGCTAGCCAGGCCGGAGGTGTAGCCAGGCCGGCCGGAGGTGTTCGCACGGCGGCCTGGCACGATCGGCGATAAATCCGCTGCTGCCTGAGACATCCACAAAGTTCACAGAGACGTTTCCAGCTAGTAATTAATCCATATGAAGCCATCCTGGTCACCAGTCTTCGTCCGGCTCTCGGCAGCTAACCTAAGATGGCGTCCGGTGTTCTACATTAATTTGTGACCGGAGACCCCAGTGACTGAACCTAAAATAGCGTCCGGTGTTCTACATTAATTTGTNGAGACAACTTGCTTCTTCCTGTAACTTCATCTTCACCAGCATATTCTTCCTGTAACATTAAAGAGGAACTCCACACCCTGTGGATCGGTAACTCCTCCCCCGAAGCATTTTCAAAATCTCCCTCAAAATGGGCGTGTCGAGAGACAAGGAGGGGTGGAGGTAGAGTTGTGCTTTTGTTCACGCCTCCACCTGCAACAACCTAAAACAACCTGGGCAGCACGGTGGCACAACTGGTAGAGCTGCTGCCTCTCAGCGAGAAGGTTGCCGGTTCAAATCCCGGTCCGGGGCCTTTCTGGGTGGAGTTTGCATGTTCTCCCCGTGCATGCGTGGGTTTCCTCCGGGTACTCCGGTTTCCTCCCACAGACCAAAAAACATGCTTGTTAGGCTGATTGGTGACTCTAAATTGACCCTAGGTGTGAGTGTGAGAGTGGATGGTTGTTTGGTGTGAGTGAGACAGGTCCCTCTTGTAAATGAGTCCCCGTGACTCAACGAGGCTAGCCTGTATAAATAAAGGTTGAATGAATGAATGAAAAAAACAAATTAAACCTCTAGCCAACAACATACACCAAGCAACAACAAAGAATAAACATGTAGATGTATTTATCTATTCCACCCATTCCATCCAAAACAAAAGGCTTAAAGAAATGGGGAAAAAAAGAAAAGAAAAAAAGCTTTCCAGGAGTGAAATGTAGCACTTCCATATAAGGTATGAACTTCTCATCTCTGCAGGGCATTGGCTCTGCTTGAACCACCTTTGTGATGTCACACATGAGCGTTTGGACAAATAGGAAAATTAAGGTGTAATCCACCAGTTCAACCCATAGAACTACCGTAAACACGTTTTAGACCAAATACTGCCTATTTACACAGATACGCACAATTATGTGAGAATAAACACAGCCATAGTGCTAGATAACATTTTAAACACATTCTAGGGAGTTTATCAGCTAAAAAAAGTTAATTTTGGGTTTAGTTCCACTTTAAATCACTGGAGCACCTTTCCAAAGACAGCCTCTTCCATATTTGCTTACTCAGACCCAGTCGGTGACCTTTTGCTTGTGGCGCTGTCGCTGCATCATCTGATCTCATAATGTCGAGGCGTCTGGTGTCCGGGTCCTGAGCTGTCGCAGTAAATCAGCAGTCCTCAGTCTCCTCTATGAGAGACTCAAAGTACAGCAACAGGGCTGATGTATTAACTAATAAGTGAACTGCTGCGAGCGTGGCAAAGCCCCTTCATTTCTGTAAAGTGCAGAGTGGAACGGAACACAGGAGTAATGGACACAATGTAATTTACAGCAGCAGAGAAACTGATGAGCTGCTGGGAAAAGTGGAGAGAATAACTTTTTTTCTAGTCTGACTTTAAAGGGGACCACATATTCAAAATTAACTTTTTAATGTTTTTTTTACTCAACTTTGGGTATTTACTTCATAAAAAAACAGTCCTAAGGCCAAAAAAATGCACCCAGTGGTTTATTTACTCTAAGTAGATTTATTTTACTGTGATAAGATAGGTTTCGTTTTGAAATCAATCGCGCTTGTGACGTCACAAGCGCCAGGACAACCCACCTCAACCCTGAGTCCAGCCCCTCACCAGCAACCCCTGGTGCGGCTCCACCCACTTCAGTATAAAAAGACGTGACGGTTGTTTTTCCTGATTTCATGGCTAAAAATGTCACAGAGTCTAGCCAGCTAACTCTCTGACCCTCCTGGCCCAGATAATGGAGCGCGCACTAAGCAGATTTAAAATTGATAGTTTTCAGATAAGATGGGACGCTTGAATGAACAGCGATGCAGCATGTTGCTGTGTGTGTGTGTGTTGGTTTATGTGTCATTAGCAGGACAGACTACGTACCGATAAACCTCATTGACAAACCCGTGTGTGTGTATGTGTGTGTGTGTGTGTGTGTGCCGGGCCCGGCGCGGCTGAGCGAGGGACACACAGATAACAAGACAGCCCCAGATAACAAGACAGCCCCGCTGTGAGTCTGTGTGTGTGTGTGTGTGTGTGTGTGTGTGTGTGTGTCCGCGAGTGACCGCTCCGCTACCTCCAGCTCGCGCGCACAGGGAGAGGGAGGGAGACGTCAGGGAGGGAGTTGGACATTTATTACAGGAAAAATTAAAAATGACACGACAACTTGTACACGTCTGATCTGTCCCACACAATAAATACGTCGGCGGTCCAGTTACAGCTCAGCGTCACTTCAGACATCCTCGTCTGCCTTTGGAGGGCGGAGTTAATGTAAGCAGATCTTTGAAGGGCGTGCCACGAGATCTCATTATCATAAACCGGTCGTTCAAAACGAAAGTTAAAAATGGCAGAATTAAAAAGGGTATAATTGATTATCTAAGAATTATTTTGTGTATTAAATTGAATGAACACTGTCTGGTAACCCCAAAGACATACCATAAAAATTTTAAAAACCTATCTGTGGTCCCCTTTAATAAAGGAACAATCAGCTGTTTTAACTTCAGCTACCTTCACTGCTGTAAAACTATTAAACTCCTGCCTCCTGTCTTAACGTTTCCTTTTTCTTTATCTTTTCCGTTTAATGTTTGAAAATCTGCTCCTGCTGAGTGTTTGACCTTTGGAAGGTCTCTCCAGGGTCGAATGATGCTGCAGAATGAACCATTACTGCTGCCGAGGGACTCTATAGGAGGAAATGTATAGAAACATGAACAACGAGAGGAGGAATTCATAAACATTGAATTCCTTTTGCACAGCTCTTAGCAATGTTTGTATAATAAGAAGAAAAAATGTTGTGTTTGATACTCGTTTTGCACGAGTTACGGACCAGACATTAAATGTAGGCATGTTGTTGAACATGTTCAGCCTCTTCAGGATGCAAAATAAACTAAAATGTTTTTTTATATATATAAATATTTGTTGTTAAATTTATTTTAAATGTAGGTTTATGGTTTGAACTGAGCTTTAAAACATGGTGGACGATGCCAGTTTATTTAGAGAAAATTATCATAATGCCCTGATGCATGCTCAATAATCCAGGTAGAAAAAAAAAAAAAAGCTAAGTCTGGTCCTCTGGACATTCACAAAACAAAACAAAGAGAAATAATGTTTAAATATAATTATTTTCTTTATATATATTATTTATAGTTTTAAATCAAAACTAGGGAGGACATACACCTGGTTCTATCCTCTCTGAAAATTTTTTTTAAATTAGATTTGATTTAGTCCAGATATGTACCTTTCATTGTTTAAATTTACAGTATTAATTTGTTGTGATTCCGCCACTTTGGTATTTATCTGCATCTCATACAGCTTTGTATTTTTTTGTTCTATTGCAGTTTGTCTCTGCTTCATCAGAACTGGAGCGAGGAGCAGAAACGTCTCCTTCAGATGCTCAGTCAGCAGGTTGAAGCTCTCAAGGACAGAAACAGATTCAGCTCTGCGGTTACAGGAGTTTATTCAGATTTCGACCAACATTTTAGCTGCTGCTGCTGAAGCCTATTCACCCACAATCATTACAACTACAGAATCATTACACCTATATAATTATTACAACTACAGAATCATTACAACTACAGAATTATTACAACTACAGAATAATTACAACCATATAATTATTACAACTACATAATTATTACAACTATATACAGGTGGTCCCCGACTTACGAGCGAGTTCCGTTACTACGGCTATCTCGTAAGACGAAAATTCGTATGTCGGAACACGAAACACGTGTCGCTCGTAAGTCCGGATTTTCGGTCGTAAGTCGGAAAATTTATGCTAGCGCTACTACGAACACTCGTTTTTCATCACAAACGTTCATACTAGTTCATAAACATGCTCAGAAACTTGTTTACAAACGGTTAGCTAACACACTTTCATCTAAAAACACATAAAAGTGCTGTATTTTCTGTATGTTCTGTACAACTTTACTGTTCATTAGTCAGCTCGTAAGTCCGGAACCTCGTATGTCGATGTGCTCGTAAGTCGGGGACCACCTGTAATTATTACAACTACATAATCATTACAACTATATAATTATTTCAACTACAGAATTATTTCAACTACAGAATCATTACAACCACAGAATCATTACAACCACAGAATCATTACAACCACAGAATCATTACAACTACAGAATTATTACAACCACAGAATCATTACAACTACAGAATTATTACATCAGAATTATTTCAACTACAGAATTATTACAACTACAGAATTATTACAACTACAGAATTATTACAACTACAGAATCATTACAACTACAGAATTATTACAACTACAGAATTATTTCAACTACAGAATTATTTCAACTACAGAATTATTTCAACTACAGAATTATTTCAACAACAGAATTATTACAACCACAGAATCATTACAACTACAGAATAATTACAACCACAGAATCATTACAACTACAGAGTAATTACAACCACAGAATCATTACAACCACAGAATCATTACAACTACAGAATCATTACAACTACAGAATTATTACAACTACAGAATTATTACAACTACAGAATCATTACAACCACAGAATAATTACAACTACAGAATCATTACAACCACAGAATCATTACAACTACAGAATCATTACAACCACAGAATCATTACAACTACAGAATCATTACAACCACAGAATCATTACAACCACAGAATCATTACAACTACAGAATCATTACAACTACAGAATCATTACAACTACAGAATTATTACAACTACAGAATCATTACAACTACAGAATCATTACAACTACAGAATCATTACAACCACAGAATCATTACAACCACAGAATCATTACAACTACAGAATCATTACAACTACAGAATCATTACAACTACAGAATCATTACAACTACAGAATCATTACAACTACAGAATTATTACAACTACAGAATTATTACAACTACAGAATTATTACAACTACAGAATTATTACAACTACAGAATTATTACAACTACAGAATCATTACAACTACAGAATTATTACAACTACAGAATTATTACAACTACAGAATTATTACAACTACAGAATTATTACAACTACAGAATCATTACAACTACAGAATCATTACAACTACAGAGTAATTACAACTAATCGTTACAAATACAGAATCATTACAACTACAGAATCATTACAACTACAGAATCATTACAACTACAGAATCATTACAACTACAGAATCATTACAAGTACAGAATCATTACAACTAATTATTACAACTACAGAATCATTACAACTACAGAATTATTACAACTACAGAATTATTACAACTACAGAATTATTACAACTACAGAATTATTACAACTACAGAATTATTACAACTACAGCATTACAACTACAGAATCATTACAACTACAGAATCATTACAACTACAGAATCATTACAACTACAGAATCATTACAACCACAGAATCATTACAACTACAGAATCATTACAACTACAGAATCATTACAACTACAGAATCATTACAACCACAGAATCATTACAACTACAGAATTATTACAACTACAGAATTATTACAACTACAGAATTATTACAACTACAGAATTATTCAACTACAGAATCATTACAACTACAGAATTATTACAACTACAGAATTATTACAACTACAGAATTATTACAACTACAGAATTATTACAACTACAGAATCATTACAACTACAGAATCATTACAACTACAGAATCATTACAACTACAGAGTAATTACAACTAATCGTTACAAATACAGAATCATTACAACTACAGAATCATTACAACTACAGAATCATTACAACTACAGAATCATTACAAGTACAGAATCATTACAACTAATTATTACAACTACAGAATCATTACAACTACAGAATCATTACAACTACAGAATCATTACAAATACAGAATCATTACAAATACAGAATTATTACAACTACAGAATTATTACAACTACAGAATCATTACAACTACAGAATCATTACAACTACAGAATCATTACAACTACAGAATCATTACAACTACAGAGTAATTACAACTAATCGTTACAAATACAGAATCATTACAACTACAGAATCATTACAACTACAGAATCATTACAACTACAGAATAATTACAACTAATTATTACAACTACAGAATCATTACAACTACAGAATCATTACAATTACAGAATCATTACAATTACAGAATCATTACAAATACAGAATCATTACAAATACAGAATCATTACAACTACAGAATCATTACAAGTACAGAATAATTACAACTAATTATTACAACTACAGAATCATTACAACTACAGAATCATTACAATTACAGAATCATTACAACTAATCGTTACAAATACAGAATCATTACAACTACATAATCATTACAACTACAGAATCATTACAACTACAGAATCATTACAAGTACAGAATAATTACAACTAATTATTACAACTACAGAATCATTACAACTACAGAATCATTACAATTACAGAATCATTACAATTACAGAATCATTACAAATACAGAATCATTACAAATACAGAATCATTACAACTACAGAATCATTACAAGTACAGAATAATTACAACTAATTATTACAACTACAGAATCATTACAACTACAGAATCATTACAATTACAGAATCATTACAATTACAGAATCATTACAAATACAGAATCATTACAAATACAGAATCATTACAACTACAGAATCATTACAAGTACAGAATAATTACAACTAATTATTACAACTACAGAATCATTACAACTACAGAATCATTACAATTACAGAATCATTACAACTACAGAATCATTACAATCATTACAACCACAGAATCATTACAACCACAGAATCATTACAACTACAGAATCATTACAACTACAGAATTATTACAACTACAGAATTATTACAACTACAGAATCATTACAAATACAGAATCATTACAACTACAGAATCATTACAACTACAGAATCATTACAACTACAGAATCATTACAACTACAGAATCATTACAACTACAGAATCATTACAACTACAGAATCATTACAACTACAGAATCATTACAACTACAGATTTATTACAACTACAGAATTATTACAACTACAGAATCATTACAAATACAGAATCATTACAACTACAGAATCATTACAACTACAGAGTAATTACAACTAATCATTACAACTACAGAATCATTACAAATACAGAATCATTACAAGTACAGAATAATTACAACTAATTATTACAACTACAGAATCATTACAACTACAGAATCATTACAATTACAGAATCATTACAACTACAGAATCATTACAACCACAGAATCATTACAACTACAGAATCATTACAACTACAGAGTAATTACAACTAATCATTACAAATACAGAATCATTACAAATACAGAATCATTACAACTACAGAATCATTACAAGTACAGAATAATTACAACTAATTATTACAACTACAGAATCATTACAACTACAGAATCATTACAATTACAGAATCATTACAACTAATCGTTACAAATACAGAATCATTACAACTACATAATCATTACAACTACAGAATCATTACAACTACAGAATCATTACAAGTACAGAATAATTACAACTAATTATTACAACTACAGAATCATTACAACTACAGAATCATTACAATTACAGAATCATTACAATTACAGAATCATTACAAATACAGAATCATTACAAATACAGAATCATTACAACTACAGAATCATTACAAGTACAGAATAATTACAACTAATTATTACAACTACAGAATCATTACAACTACAGAATCATTACAATTACAGAATCATTACAACTACAGAATCATTACAATCATTACAACCACAGAATCATTACAACCACAGAATCATTACAACTACAGAATCATTACAACTACAGAATTATTACAACTACAGAATTATTACAACTACAGAATCATTACAATTACAGAATCATTACAAATACAGAATCATTACAAATACAGAATCATTACAACTACAGAATCATTACAAGTACAGAATAATTACAACTAATTATTACAACTACAGAATCATTACAACTACAGAATCATTACAATTACAGAATCATTACAATTACAGAATCATTACAAATACAGAATCATTACAAATACAGAATCATTACAACTACAGAATCATTACAAGTACAGAATAATTACAACTAATTATTACAACTACAGAATCATTACAACTACAGAATCATTACAATTACAGAATCATTACAACTACAGAATCATTACAATCATTACAACCACAGAATCATTACAACCACAGAATCATTACAACTACAGAATCATTACAACTACAGAATTATTACAACTACAGAATTATTACAACTACAGAATTATTACAACTACAGAATTATTACAACTACAGAATCATTACAACTACAGAATCATTACAACTACAGAATCATTACAACTACAGAATCATTACAACTACAGAATCATTACAACTACAGAATCATTACAACTACAGAATCATTACAACTACAGAATCATTACAACTACAGATTTATTACAACTACAGAATTATTACAACTACAGAATCATTACAAATACAGAATCATTACAACTACAGAATCATTACAACTACAGAGTAATTACAACTAATCATTACAACTACAGAATCATTACAAATACAGAATCATTACAAGTACAGAATAATTACAACTAATTATTACAACTACAGAATCATTACAACTACAGAATCATTACAATTACAGAATCATTACAACTACAGAATCATTACAACCACAGAATCATTACAACTACAGAATCATTACAACTACAGAGTAATTACAACTAATCATTACAAATACAGAATCATTACAAATACAGAATCATTACAACTACAGAATCATTACAACTACAGAATCATTACAACAGATTACTTGCTGGTTACTTGCACAGTGAAAGAGGAAATGACATCACCAGCCATAAAAGTATCAGGGTGTCTTTATGAGTACAAGTCCTAGTATTTGAGGCTGGTGTAGAGATACTGATGTCGTTATCGAGATACCACTAGAATCAAGACAGTTCACATTGGGCCGTATACCGTAAACCTGTAACCAGTTGCTTCCCGTGCACAGTGTTGGGTATTTTTTACTGAAATTTGATCAACTGTGGCATCTCCAAATGCTAAAAGACTTTATAGAGACACATTAGTGTGTCATGGAAAAGGTATGAAAAAACAAATAATTATTGTAACTGATGATCCATACGAGGTGGACAAAGCTAAAATATGCTTTGAGTTGGACTCGCTCCTGGCGTTCGCGACATTAGGAGTGATCTAACTGACCAGAAAAGATCCTGCACCGGGCATTGATAATGTGCTTTGGACACTTTCAATCAACAAAGTAGGAGTTGGGTGAAGAATGTAACGAAAGCAAAGAGCCAAATCCTGTTCACCGACGAGGTGAGTAAACAGTGTTTGTTTTTTGTTGGTGAACTTAACTGAAAGTGTCTGTGTGTAAACAACTGGGCTTCAGTTCTCTTCGGGTGCACGTAAAGTTATAAACTCTTTGTTCTCTTTAGGATCTACATGAAAATACATGAACAGTTTTAGACGGTTCGCTCGTTGGAGCGCGATGCAAATTTTGCGCGTGGCACGGTGGATCAGTTGGTAGAGCTGCTGCGTCTCAGCAAGAAGGTCGTTGGATTGAATCTCGGCCGAGGACTGAATCTGGCCTTTGAAGGCTGACTGTCTCAATTTCTCCTTGGATGTTATGGAAAACAGACGCTTTGCTCCTGGACCCTGTCAGAGCTACACCGGCTGATAGACACGGTAACATCTTTATCAGGACTATGGAAACTATCTGGAAGTGTTCATGGACAATCTCACCATCTTCTCCTCCTCCCCCTGCCCCTGCAAAATGTATTATGTCTATCTATGTTGCTGTGCTCAGGCATATTTGTTTGCTGTCTTACACTGTGCCCTGTGTCCAAAGACACGGTGTGAGACGTCTTTTTTAAATTCATTCTTTCCTCATGTCTTCTTCCTCTTTTCTTTTCTAAGTGATAAAGGCAGTGCTTCATAGAAGCTGCAGCCCCGGTACACTTCTGTCTCTGTACTTAACTGTGCAATGACAATAAAATTTATTCTGACCTTTCAGGGTGGAGTTTGCATGTTCTCTCCGTGCACGCCTGGGTTTTCTCCGGGTACTCTGGTTTACTCCCACAGATCAAAAACATTCATGTTAGACTCAGAGGCGGTCCCTTATATGAGCAATACGGGCCGTCGCCCAAGGCGGCCTCCAGCAGGGGGCGGCAAAGAAGAAGAAGGAGAGACATTGCGCCTCGGTTATTTTTTATTTATTTTTCATCTTTTACAACTTTTGTTTTTAACAACATATAACATAGAACACCACTACCGCACTGCTCCTGGGCCGCTCCGCCCTTCAAAGTCAAAGTCAACTTTATTGTCAGAACCGCAATATGTACAGGACATACACAGGACCGAAATTGCGTTTCTCTCAGTCCCTCGGTGCAACAGTAACCATCTAAACACTAAACACTAAAACATTTAATAAACATAAGCATAAAATAGTAAAAGTGTAACACTGTCCTGAGTTTTTTCATAATAGTATAAAAGTATGAAAATTTACACCAACACTGAAACACCAAACACCCCTAAAACACCAAACACCCAATGAACATAAGCATAAAATGAAATAATAAAAGTGTAATACTGTCCTGAGTTTTTGCATAGTAGTATAAAAAGTATATCTATAAAATAAACTGAAGGTTCTAGCATTGACATTTGCAAAGAGTGGCACAGCAGCATATAAGTTAATGTACACAGTATATGTATGAGGTATTTGATGTTGGTATATAGGCAAAGTGGCATATGCAGTGAGGCACATAAGGCACATTTGGCATCCTTAGATAAGGCTAGTCAGAGAATACTGTATATGTATCAGCAGTAGTGTAGATAAAAGTAGTGTAAATGTAAACAGTAGTAATAAATGTAAAGCAGTAGTAATAAATGTAAACCGTATTAATAAATGTAAACAGTGAATGTAAACAGTAGTATGACTATAGGCAGTAATGTAATACAAACATTAGTGCAAATATGAGAAGTAGTGCAAACTGAATGAGCACATGACCGAGAGTTTAGTGAATAACCCGTTTGATGACACAGAGTCCAGTGTTAAAAACTTTGTGTTGAGTGGTAATGTGTGAGAAAGTTTTTTGTGTTAAGGCAGTTCAAATGGGAGGGGAGGCAGAGCAGGCAGAGTGTTTAGCATTCTGACTGCCTGATGAACAGAGCTGTCTCTCAGTCTACTGGTACGAGCCTGGAGACTCCTCAGTCTCCTCCCTGATGGCAGCAGTCTAAAGCGGCTGTGTAGTGGGTGTGTGGGATCACCTGCCATGCAGTGGGCTTTCCGAGTGAGGCGTTTGCTGTGTAAGTCCTGCAGTGAGGGCAAGGAGGTGCCGACGATCTTCTCAGCTGCTCTCACGATGCGCTGGAGGCTCTTCATTTATTCACATGTCATCAGTTTAATCACCGCAGCAGCTGCTGGGGCACCGTGCACCTCATCCACTTTCAGTTTCGTTTTAGTTAGGTGCGCGGAGGTGACACTACGTGCGGTCAGTGGAAAGATGGAAGGGAGGAAAAGTAAGAGTGGTGCAGAAAAGAGAATTAAAAAGAGAAAGGCTCTGGAAACAGACGCAGCTAAATGTACAGGTGAGGCATGATGTTGAATTTTGCTGCAAACCACCGTTCAAGTTAATTATGAAGTCAATGAATTTTGTGGTGTGTGGCATTGTGACATACTGTTATATACTGTAATTTAAATAATATTATATGAGTCTGGTGAAGAGCTGCTCTATATGAAAAGTGTCCTGAGATGTCAGATGATTCAACCCTTTAATGAAACTGGCCTGAATTGATCATAAGTATTTGTAAAAAGGGAAGATTTGTGTTATGACAATTTTTAAAATGTGATTTAGTGTCAGGAGTGATGAGGGGATTGTTCCTGTCAGTATGAAGGAACAGGTGAGCTGTTCTAACTGTGTGTGAACAAACATTAGTTCCAATATAAACACTTTCTAAACAACAGTAGTGACTCATTATATTTTTATCATTAAAAGTAAGATAATATATCAGAGTCAGAGTCAGAGAGTCTTTATTGTCATTTGCACCGCATGTGGTACATGTGATGAAAACGAGATTATGTACACGGGGTCCCAGTTACATCCAACAACAAATGCAAGAGAAAAACAGTAATAACATCTAGAATTAACTAAGAGAAACATCAACTAGTAATACACTAAGCACTAATGTTCATTCATTCATTCATTCATTCATTCAACCTTTATTTATACAGGCTAGCCTCGTTGAGTCACGGGGACTCATTTACAAGAGGGACCTGTCTCACTCACACCAAACAACCATCCACTCTCACACTCACACCTAGGGTCAATTTAGAGTCACCAATCAGCCTAACAAGCATGTTTTTTGGTCTGTGGGAGGAAACCGGAGTACCCGGAGGAAACCCACGCATGCACGGGGAGAACATGCAAACTCCACCCAGAAAGGCCCCGGACCGGGATTTGAACCGGCAACCTTCTCGCTGAGAGGCAGCAGCTCTACCAGTTGTGCCACCGTGCTGCCCAATGTAGTGGAAAAACATCATTATAAACAGCAGCACGAACATGAGTCTGTATGAGCAGATGGTCACAGATGAACACAGCAACAAGAAAACAGATCAGCATCAGCATGATGTGATATTTTGCAGTGTTTATTCTTATTATTTATTCATGAGTCTAACAGCCTCAGGGTAGAAGCTGTTCCTCAGTCTAGTGGTTCTACATTTGATGCTCCTCAACCTCCGTCCTGAGGGGAGTGGGGCAAAGAGTGAGTGTGCTGGGTGAGTGAGGTCTTTCATGATGCAGGTGGCTCTTTTCCTGCATCTGGAGGTGTAAATGTCTGTGATGGTGGGGAGACTGACTCCAACAGACTTCTGTGCAGCCTTCACCACTCTCTGTAGAGCTTTCCTCTCTGCAACTGTGCAGCCTCCATGCCACACATTGATGCTGGAGCACAGGATGCTCTCCACTGCACACCTGTAGAAGGAGGTGAGAACTGGGCTGCTCAGACCAGCTCGTCTCAGCCGTCTGAGGAAGTAGAGTCTCTGATGACCTTTCTTGATCAGGCTGGTGGTGTTGTTGCTCCAGCTGAGGTTATCATTCAAGTGTACACCCAAGTATTTGTAGCTGGAGACCACCTCCACCGCAGATCCACCTATGTTCAGTGGGGCGTGGGTGTGTTTGTTCCTTCTGAAGTCCACAATCATCTCCTTTGTCTTCTTCACATTCATGTGAAGATTATTCTCTTTGCACCAGCTCTCCAGGTGTTCCACCTCCTGTCTGTAGCTGGACTCATCATTGTTTGTGATGCATCCCACCACCGCTGTATCATCTGCAAACTTAACAATATGACAGCCTGGATGTGTGGCTGTACAATCATATGTGAGCAGAGTGAACAGAAGAGGGCTCAGCACACATCCTTGGGGAGAGCCAGTGCTGAGGGTTATGGTGGAGGAGGAGAAGTTGTGGATCTTCACGGACTGTGGTCTGTTTGTTAAGAAGTCTAGTACCCAGTTACAAATGGAGGGGCTTAGTCCAAGTGTGGATAGTTTGTCTATCAGAGTTTGGGGGATCATGGTGTTGAAGGCAGATGTGAAGTCCACAAAGAGCAGACGCACGTATGAGTCCTTCTGATCCAGGTGGGTGAGAGCAGTGTGGACCACAGAGGAGATGGCATCCTCTGTTGATCGGTTCTCGCGGTATGCATATTGATGAGGGTCCTCGTTGATGTTCACGGTTATATACATAAAGCAATGAAAGGGAATAGTATGAAAGTAATGTAAAATAAGCCTGCATATTTTACCATTGAAAACATATTAATTGGTTAAGTCAAAATGTGTTTTCCAAATCAAATGTACTAAAGCTTTACAGATTATTGTCCTGATGCTCAACAAATGTAGTCCTCTGGACAGATTATTCTTTGTATCAAAAAGACTTCTTCAGTCTGAGGAGCTGTGACAAACTCAGTCATTGTTACTCCTTGATACAGAGAAACGATGGTTTGAGAGAGGCGTAAAGGAGGCCATATTTGTGAAAAGAAACCATCCATCATTAAACAGAGGTGGAGGCCTCCATGTTCAACTGTCCCCTTATTACAATGCTGTTGTTGCTAGTATCTTAACGTTCATATAAAATATTTGATAATGTTCTTATAGAAACAATTCTTGAATAATGTTCATACAGTGTTAATGCTACATGTTTGTCTCAGGCTACTTCTTGTTCTGCCATTAACTCTAAAATACTTATTGAATAGTTTATATATGTAGGTAATGTTGAACAACCCATTAAAATACACCTTGCTTGCCCAGGACGCCAAATAGGCTAGGACCGCCTCTGGTTAGACTGATTGGTAACTCTAAATTGTCTCTAGGTGTGAGCGAGAGAGTGAATGGTTGTTTGTCTCGTTTGTCTCTGTGTGTCCCTGTGATGGACTGGAGACGGGGTGTCCCCCGCCTCTTGCACAGTGACTGCTGGATATGGACACCAGTGACCCCCCATGACCCAGAAAGGAAGAAGAGGCTAAAAGACGATGGATGGATGAAAGCTTTGTTTGTCTCCTTTGTTTGAACCCTTTAACCCAACAGTACACAACCAGCTCTCACTCGTTCCCTGAAGTGGAAAGTTGATTTATTTTCATTTAAACTTCTGTTATGGTGGAGAAACATCTGGATGTAGGAAGTGATAGGCCTCTGCATCGTTGCTTTGAAGCTTCAGTTGTTGTTTTTTTTAAATTACACTGACGTAACCTAAAAAAATCTGAACGCTTCGCTAATCACCTCTTGTTTACACTGACTACCCCCTCCTCCTCCTCCTCTGCTCCTTCATCCTCCCGTCTTCGTCTCCTCTCAGCATATCGAGCCTGTCAGAAATCAGACTCTTGAAGGATAAAGTACAGGAGCTGGCACTAAATGTCAACGATTTCCAAATTATCCGAGGCAGCAGAAAACAGTTGGCTGTGACTAATTGCAGCTACGGCTCTGACTAAATAAATCTCCGTGTTGTCACGCACGGCTCTGTTTGGAGGGTTTTGTATGATGATTA
Organism: Garcialebias charrua; assembly: GCA_038048925.1. NCBI lineage: Eukaryota > Metazoa > Chordata > Actinopteri > Cyprinodontiformes > Rivulidae > Garcialebias > Garcialebias charrua. Next base: position 24,611 of record JBBPBX010016076.1, on the reverse strand, counting down.
AACCATTTAAGAAGCAGAAATATTGCATTGACTTTAACTAAAGCTGTGCAGCGTAGCACCACAGGCTAAATAATGTTTCACTTAATGTCCTTGTTTACAACCATCTCCTCCCATCCTTTCATCAAGCTTGATGTAATCAAAGTTCAGAACATCCTTCAGTTCCTGTGGGCCCGGGGATAATTGAGTTGTTCTGAAAAGTCTGCCTTCGCTCGTCTCTATCAATCACTCCCTCCTGGAACGTTTGTAGAGAGAAAAAAAAAAAACATTAGCCATGGCTTTTATGTATGCAGTTCTCACATTTCTTCCGTCTTATGCTGACGACGTCCTGATGTGAGTGACAGCCGGGAGGTTTGATTGACGGCTCTGTCAGACTCAATACCACGAGGCGTCAGCTGCTTTCAAGGTGCATCGGGATCGCTCGGACTCAGACGAGTTGGGGATCAGTCTCAGCGACTACCACGCCAAACAATTCATTTTCTGTTACATTGGCTTAGTTCTAATCATTCCTGTCTCCTAAGATTGCTTTGCTGTGGCTGCCATTTTGAATGAAGTTGGCTCTAAAAGTTAACCAGTTGCAGGTGATCAACCTGATGACGACTTTCTGAAAGTTTCAATAAATTTTGTTCAGTGACTGATGAGATATTTTGCTAACATTACAGACAAAAAGGTAAAAAAGGCTAACACTCTGCCCTCACCTACAGCAGCAGGCAATTAAAAATGTCTGACACAGGACTTCTTCTGGTTTGGGACACCAAGAGGATGACATCTTAAGATAACAGCTCCCGATCAACACTCGATAAAAAGCCCACATAGACTTAAATGTGAGCAACACATAACAGTGCAATGAAAGATGGAGAAGAACAAGAAGACAAAGCAGCTTTGAAGAATTCACAAAACAACCTGACCATACTTCAAAGAAGCTGCTACCACAAACAACAACACATGTCTCCAGGAGTACTCAGACACTGTATGTTCATACATCGCCAAGTGCATTGATGATGTTACCAACCTCAAAACCATCACTGTTCGGGCTAATCAGAAGCCATGGCTGACAGCTGAGGTTCACAGACTCCTGAAAGCCAGGAATGCTGCCTTCAAAGCGGGAGATCAGGTGGGCCTGAAGGCAGCCAGAAAGAACCTGACCCAGGGCATCAGTGAGGCCAAGGAGCAGTATTCCAGGAAAATAGCTCACCGTTTCAAGGACAGCAAGGATACACGCAGTCTGTGGCAGGGAATACAGACCATCACAGACTACAAACCCCCCCCCCCAGACCTGTGACAGCTCAACCTCTACGCTGAATGAACTGAATGAGTTCTTCGCTCGGTTTGAGGCAAGTAACAGCACACCTGCACATAAATTCCCCCCCTCTCCTGATGGCCAGGTGCTGGCGCTGTCCTCAGACAGCGTAAGGCGATCATTCATCAAGATTAACGCCCGGAAGGCCTCTGGTCCTGACAACATACCTGGTCGTGTGCTGAAGGACTGTGCAGGGGAACTCGCAGCGGTCTTCACGGACATCTTTAACATCTCACTGAGCCAGGCCATCGTCCCCACCTGTTTCAAAGCCACCACCATCATCCCTGTCCCAAAGAAGGCAACGCCCGCATGCCTCAATGACTATCGCCCAGTAGCACTCACCCCCATCCTGATGAAGTGCTTTGAACGGCTAGTCATGAAAAGCATCACATCTGTCCTCCCTGCCTCCCTGGATCCCTTCCAATTTGCATACCGACCTAATCGCTCAACCGACGATGCCATCTCCTCTGCCCTCCACACAGCTCTCACACATCTGGACACGAAGGACTCTTATGTTAGAATGCTGTTCATCGACTTCAGCTCGGCATTCAACACCATCATCCCCCAACAGCTCATCCTTAAACTGGACAGTCTGGGGCTGAACACCTCAATGTGTAACTGGCTGCTAGACTTCCTGACCGGGAGACCACAGACAGTACGGATCGGGAGTAACACATCTAGCACCATCACATTGAACACAGGGGCCCCACAAGGATGTGTGCTGAGCCCCCTTCTATTCACCCTGCTAACACACGACTGCACACCATCGTACAGCTCCAACCACTTCATCAAGTTTGCGGACGACACAACAGTGGTAGGTCTCATCAGCAACAACGATGAGACGGACTACAGGAACGAGGTGAGCCGCCTGGCCTTGTGGTGCGGACACAACAATCTCACTCTCAACGTGGAGAAGACAAAGGAGATTGTCGTGGACTTCAGGAAGAGGGATGCACAACATGCCCCTCTGACCATCAACAGCACCGCAGTGGAGAGAGTGGACAGCACCAAGTTCCTGGGAGTGCACGTCTCAAAGGACCTGTCCTGGAGCAGGAACACTGCAGCACTGGCGAAGAAGGCTCACCAGCGCCTCTACTTTCTCCGCAAGCTGAAAAGGGCTGGAGCTTCAACCTCCATCATGTGCACCTTCTACAGAGGTGCCATAGAAAGTGTCCTGACCAGCTGCATCACTGTGTGGTTTGGTGCATGCACTGCATCCTGCCGCAAGAGCCTCCAGCGCATCGTGAAAGCAGCTGAGAAGATCGTCGGCACCTCCTTGCCCTCACTGCAGGACTTACACAGCAAACGCCTCACTCGGAAAGCCCACCGCATGGCAGGTGATCCCACACACCCACTACACAGCCGCTTTAGACTGCTGCCATCAGGGAGGAGACTGAGGAGTCTCCAGGCTCGTACCAGCAGACTGAGAGACAGCTCTGTTCATCAGGCAGTCAGAATGCTAAACACTCTGCCTGCTCTGCCTCCCCTCCCATTTGAACTGCCTTAACACAAAAAACTTTCTCACACATTACCACTCAACACAAAGTTTTTAACACTGGACTCTGTGTCATCAAACGGGTTATTCACTAAACTCTCGGTCATGTGTTCATTCAGTTTGCACTACTTCTCATATTTGCACTAATGTTTGTATTACATTACTGCCTATAGTCATACTACTGTTTACATTCACTGTTTACATTTATTAATACTGTTTACATTTATTACTACTGCTTTACATTTATTACTACTGTTTACATTTACACTACTTTTATCTACACTACTGCAGATACATATACAGCATTCTCTGACTAGCCTTATCTAAGGATGCCAAATGTGCCTTATGTGCCTTACTTCATATGCCACTTTGCCTCTATACCAACATCAACTACCTCATACATATACTGTGTACATCAACTTATATGCTGCTGTGCCACTCTTTGCAAATGTCAACGCTAGAAACTTCAGTTTATTTTATAGATTTACGTTTTTATACTTTTCATACTACTATGCAAAAACTCAGGACAGTATTACACTTTTATTATTTCATTTTATGCTTATGTTCATTGGGTGTTTGGTGTTTTAGGGGTGTTTGGTGTTTCAGTGTTGGTGTAAATTTTCATACTTTTATACTATTATGAAAAAACTCAGGACAGTGTTACACTTTTTTACTATTTTATGCTTATGTTTATTAAATGTTTTAGTGTTTAGTGTTTAGATGGTTACTGTTGCACCGAGGGACTGAGAGAAACGCAATTTTGGTCCTGTGTATGTCCTGTACATATTGCAGTTCTGACAATAAAGTTGACTTTGACTTTGACTTTGACTTACTCTGCGAGCAGGACCAGCGTCAGGTGTCACAGGTTTAGGCCTCCGGGACATTCTCGAGGAAACTAAAACCTTTAAGATTGAATTCAAAACTGACTTTGCTGCATTTAAATGTGACATAAAGAAAGAAACAAAGAAAGAAACTGAAAGCTTTAAATAAAGTCAGCTTAAAACTCTCAGAAATAAAGGGCGAGGCAGCGAACCACGGCATCAAGGCTCGAAGAATCGGAGCAAAGGATCGCTGAAATGGAGACTGGAATGTGGCTGTAAAAGACGCATTAATCCAATCAAACAACAGCTACTGCGGGAAAAACTGAATGACGGAGGGTAGAAACTAGGGATGCACCGATCCACATTGTTTTACTTCCGATCTGATCCCGATACTTAAATCTGTATATCAGCCGATCCAGTTCCGATATCCTCATCATCGTTGATTTTATATGAGGCTGTGATAATCTCCTCTCAAGTACAATGTGTACACACATATGTATGTAAAAGGCAACTTGAGGTAAGTTTTATTAATGTTGAATAAGTTTCAAAGTTACGATTGAATTCTGCTAACACAAAACATGTTTTATTTTATTCCTAGCTTTGAAGTGGATGTTAAAGTGATTAATTAAAGTGATTGTTTGTTTAAAGTAAATTTATATATTATTTTAAATAAGGGGGTGATATAAGAATTGTTTTCTTCTTTCTGCACTCTTTTCATTCAATGTTTTCTTTTTGATGATTTGTTTTATTTAGTCTCTTTTAAATGAATGAATAAATGAATTAAATAAAATATTAAATAGCGTTACATCTGCTGAGTTCTTGGCATAAACCAACACAGACATGTTCCTGTTTTTAGTATTTTACATTGTTTTATAATGTAGCTGTTTGTTTCTTTTTTTTTTTAAACAGTTTTCTTGTGATTTTTAATTAATATGCTTTTTTTATGATTGTTTACTGTTGGCTGTTGGCTGCAAGTATCAAGCTGCGAAATCCAGCGCAGTAAAGCTGTTGGTCATTAATTATGATGACGTTTAGTAACTTCTCAGTGAACATTTGAGCTCCGTGGCTTCAGCTGTGTGTTTTTATTGTTCAATCGTGGGCGGGCGCTCTGATTTCGGTCAGCCACTCTCAGCCTGTCCCTCCTACGAGACGGTCAGACAGCGGCTCAGACTGGACGCAGCTGGCCGCGGTTGGTCTCCCTGTTTCGGTTGAGCGAGAATGGCATCCCGCTGAAGCCCCGGAGCTCGAATGTCTAACGTAAAACTAACTTGATTGCGGTTTAATGTGGTGCTATGGCTCTGCAGACATTGCACGTTGCTGTCTTGTGGCGTTTAGTGTAAAATACTTCCACACAGCGGACACGTTAGGATGAAAAGTTGGCTAGCTGTTAGCTACAGTGCTACTGCACGTTGTAGCTGGCTGCAATCTATGAAATGGTTTTCCTGAATGTGAGGCGGGTCTTGTTACTCTGGGTTCATGAGACACGACTCCGTTCAGGAAATCCTTTCCATGGTTTGAAGCCAACGTGCATCATAGATCGGAAATATCAGTAGGTTGGATCGGAAAATCGGATACGTAAACTATGCTGGTATTGGAGGCCGATACCGGATCGGATCGGCCCCATCCCTAGAGAAACCACCGGAACAACATGCATATTTTTGGTCTGAGGGAAGGAGCAGAGACTGGCTCGGTTCATTGAACAACTGTTGAAAACGGAGCTCTCGTTTCCACCTGATCATGCTCTTAATATCCAACGTGCACACAAAAATGTCTAACATATAACCTGTTAGATTAGAAAAGGCAAGTCTGTAGAAGGTCCCTGGTTTGAATCCCTGGACCAACAACATCAAAATGTGGGTGGGAAAGGTGAAGCACCCACACCTGCTGTCACGATTCATGCCTGTTGGGTTAGGTTTTCCATCACTGCTTGGTGTCTTTGGATCCTTTTCTTCTCTTCTGTCTGCGTTTGTGGGTTTAAGGTTGTCTTCACTGATCAAACCGGTTTGTCTTTACTGCAGCGCCTACAGCTCTCAATTAGCTGCACCCTTTATAAGTCAGACTCTCACACAGGGTGATGGCCTGATGGTCGAAAACAGTTTACTGCCAGTAGTTATCCTGCGCTCTTGATCCCTTGTACCTGTACTTCATAGTTTATCATAGTGTTTACCCAGTTTAGTCAATTACCCGTCCTCTTTGCTCCTGTCCCGTTCCCTGGTCTGATCTTTTTACCTCCATGCTTCGCTTTCCCAGCTTCTTGACTCATTGCCCGCCTGACTTTGCTGCTCGACCCCCCCTGGACTGATGCCTCACAGAAAACGGTAATGACCCCCGCCTGCATGACAACGTCCTCTCGCCTTATCTGTTGGTCTTGTAGCCCATCTGCTTCCTGGTTTCGGACTCTCACCTGGACTTCCCTCTGTGCCTCACGGATTGGAACCATTGGTCATCTGCTGCCTGGCTTCGGAATCCCACCTGTTGGACAAGCCTCTGTAGTGTCCGCGGGAACTCAATAACCATACCGTGTCACTTCGTGCACCAAACTTTACTGAACCCAAAACCCCCCACACACACACATTTTACCCCATGCCGTAAAGCATCTCTTAAAGGCACAGTAACATGTCGTAACAAACAGAGCACACCATTACAGACCCAACAAACACATTAAACACTGTGATTTCTGAACACAACATTTTCCCCCCTTCACCCCCCTTGAAAACATAACACTTTGCAAAGAATAACAGATTAAACTGGGCTCAATAAAACACAGATTAACAGATCTTCAGTAACACAATCACCCTGTCACATAGTCCCCAAGCCAGACAGGCGGGACCCTCAGTCTCTGGGGCCGTGCTGGCTGCTGAGTGGAGTCGGGCAAAGCTGGTGGAGTATCCCCCACCCGAAAAGTCATTGGCCTAGGCTGCCAACCCATTGCCGTTGCTGGGGTCAGCGGTGAAACAGATGCTGGTGGGGTGATGACCCTGTGCAGACGATTTGCGTGCCAACGACCCCCATTTTCCAGTCTGTATGTGGCCGGCCCCAATTGCTTAACCACCCGCAGTGGCTCTGACCAGAATGATTTCAGTTTATTTCTCCGATGACGCCGTTTGATCCTGACCCAATCCCCTGCAGCCAGTGAGGGGGTCTGCACTCGGTGCGTGGCATCAAACCTCTCTTTCATCCGGGCCTGCGAACCCTTCACCTGAGCTCTGGCGTTCTGGAGCTCTGGGCTCCCGCGTGCAGGAGCTGGCTCAGCTCTCAGACAGTCCAGGGGTTGCTTCAGTTCGCGCCCGATCATCAGCATCGCCGGTGAAACTCCTGTGGTGGGATGCTTGGATGCCCGGATGGTCAAGAGGGTTTGGTTGAGAGCGTCGCTGTATGTTCTCCCCTCCTCCAGACAGGCTCTGAGTCCATTTTTGAGAGTTTCATTGAGTCGTTCCACACCACCATTGCTCTCTGGGTGATAAACTGCTGTCCTGATGTGCCTGATGGAGCGTAGTGTGAGGAACTCTGTGAACTCTGCTGAGGTGAACTGGGCCCCATTATCCGTCGTAACAACACTGGGAAGGCCCCAGCGTCCAAACAGGTTGTCCAGGCGGTCTATGATGGTGTGTGCAGTGATGGAGCTCAGTTGACAAACCTCAGGCCACTTCGAGTGAAGATCATGAACAACCAGCAGGTAGCGAGCGTGAGCAGGTGCCCCCTGAAGTTCCCCACAGATGCCGACCTGAATATGTTCCCAAGGTGAAAGTGGCCAAGGGGTCGGGGTGAGAGGGGCTGTGGCAGGCTCACTCACAGCAAAGCCCAGGGCGAGGAACAAGTCTAGGCCCATAATGTTAGCTCCCTTCCGGGTGATGCAGAACTTGGCGTCAGGCGTAAATTGCTGATCATACTGGACAGGGAGGCGGACCACGCCCAGAGTGTCGATGGGAGAGTGACCGTAGCCCAACAGGGTTGTAGTGGCTGCTTCCAGGGGTGTACGGCTGAAGAAACGATCATACGTGCTTTTATTTAAAATTGACACTTTGGCCCCTGTGTCCACGAGGAGCGAGACGTGAGCTGCGCCCACGCGACATGTGCAGAGCTTGAACGATGGCTGCAGAGTCTGTACAGTGTTAATGGGAACCACAGTAGTATCCTGGCGAGCAGGAGAGGAGCGGCAGCAGCGTGCAAAATGATTCAGTTTATCGCATTTATGACAAAGTTTCCCATGTGCAGGACATGACTGGTCTCTAGTTGCATGGTTAGAGGAGCCACAGTTACCACAGCTCCTGGCCCCCCTCCTGCTGGGCCCCCTGTCCACTCTCTGCACATCCCAGCTGCCACTCGGCCAGTCAGCCCCCTCCACAGCCTCTGTGTGATAAACGGCCGATGTTGATGACGTCACTGGTTCGTGCGCCGCGCGGGAGAATTTTCGCGCCTCTGTTAGTGCTGTTTCAAGCTGCTTTCCAATAACCAGAGCGCCCGCCAGCGTCATGGAGTCTGGTTCTAATAAAAGTCTCTCCCTCAGTTGGTCACACGACGTCTTTTCTATCAGCTGATCAACTATGAGTCCATCTTCTAACGCCCCAAACTCACAGAGTCTAGCCAGCTCTCGTAGTGCTGAGACGTAGTTGGCTACAGACTCACCCGGTCGCTGCGTCCTCTGACGAAACTCGAAGCGGTTCATCCGCCGGCTCCGCCCGGAGCTGAAATGAGTCCTCAGTGCAGCTGTGGCCGTGGCGTATTTATTGTCCGCTAACGTGAGCGTGGCGAGGATTCTCTGACCCTCCTGGCCCAGACAATGGCGGAGGAGCGCGCACTTCCTCGCTTCCGCCAGTTCAGTGTGTCCCAAAGCCAGCAAGTAGTCCTCAAACGCTGTCAGCCATCTGTCCCACGGGACGGCTGGGTCGCCGGGGACAGGCAGGAAAGGTGGCGGTGGTGGTAACGCGAGTCCGGACATCCTCGTCTGCCAAAATGTAGTGTCCGCGGGAACTCAATAACCACACCGTGTCGCTTCGTGCACCAAACTTTACTGAACCCAAAACCCCCCACACACACACATTTACCCCATGCCGTAAAGCATCTCTTAAAGGCACAGTAACATGTCGTAACAAACAGAGCACACCATTACAGACCCAACAAACACATTAAACACTGTGATTTCTGAACACAACAGCCTCTTTGTCTCACGGACTCCAAACACTGGCTCACCGTTGCGGCCGGCTGCCTTCCCTCACCGGAACTGCCTCTCCTGCAGCTGCTCAGTCCTACTGGAACGAGATCAGACTCTGGACCCCCTTCAACCAACGAGACGGTTAGTGGTCACCTCTCTTTGACTGTCACACATGCCCCTGATACCAGCTTGACCACTAACCGTTCTCTTCCCGTCAACAGACTCGTTCCAGCCCAGATGCCCAGAACTCGACACCAGAACCAGTTTCGACCCAATTCCACTAAAGCGGGTCCTCACAATAAACTTGGTTTAACTTGCTTATTTGTTGTGGTGATTTTGGTCCAGTCCCTTTTTAAGGGGGGTTCGTTACACCTGCCTCCTCCCTCATTTACCCCACTCTGGGTCCTTGAGCAAGGAACAAGCAACCCCTCCCCAATTCCCAAGTCTTCATGCAAGTTTGCTCACTGTGGCAACCCAAAACACATGACCACATCCAGCCAGCCATAATAACATATCCAAAATCACCTGTTTTTACTAAAAAGTGTTTTACCCGTTGTAACAACATTTTTAACTCTAAAGGCAAAACATGCCCATATTTTTTTCTCTTTCTAAACAAACATTACATGTCAGACATCTTCTCTGCAGAAACACACCTCAAAGTATCCAGCAGGCTGTTGACCGCAACCATCCATCCATCCATTATCTTTTACCCGCTTCTTCCATTTTGGGTCACGGGGGTCGCCGGTGCCCATGTGCAACAATCACTGTGCGAGGGGCGGGGTACACCCTGGACGGGTCACAAGTCCATCACAGGGCTTGACTGCAACCATCTATGGCCAATCAGTAAAACGGTATCATGCTGCTAACTGGATATTGCTAAGATAACCTCAGTGTCATCAGAAACACTCTGACAATAGGACCATGCTGCTGTAGATTGATTTATTTTTCACTTTTGGCACCTTGTTTCTGTATTTTTGTTGCATGCTTTGAATAAATCCCAGTTTATGTTAGTTTTGGTGTTGACTCTGCTCACATTAAGTGTGTAAATTACAGCCGAACTGAATGAGAATCGTGCTGCTGTTGTTCCGTGTATTGTTTTGCACTATTAGTGATTAGAGTATATCTTAGGTATTTCATTGTACCGTTGGGCGTTTGTTTAGTGTATATCTTAATTTATATATCAGATTCTTATTTACAGTTTCTTTTTACTCTTTATTATTTTGCTGTTTGATATAACTGGGACCCTGGGCACACAATGTCGTTCCACCTCAAGTACCACATGCGATGCAAATGAAAATAAAGAACCTTGAATTTTTTAAATCCTAATCTCACCAGTACCCAGTACAAATCAGTAAGCACCAGGTAAGTATTTACAGGTAGTCCTCGACTTACGACGCTCTCGCGTTACGATGTTTCGCGGTTACGATGCATCTCCCATAAAAAATAAAAAATAAATTATTTTGAAAAGCCGAGTTATGCAGTTTCCGGTTTTACATAGTAAACATAGCTGCGGAGGAATTCTGCCCTGTACTCTCTAAAAACGCTAAGTCTTGTCCTCTTGACATTCAAAAAAAAAAACAAGACTGTACCGTGAACCCTGTTTTACGTCGTAAACGGAACAGAATACGGCAGATGGACCGAACTGGACGGCGGTTTTACGTCGTAAACGCAATAGAGAATACGGAGGAGAGACGGAGGAAACGGCTTCACCACAGCATCCAGTATGAAATTAACTCTTTTTTCCCTTCGTTATAGCTCCCAAATGTATGTGTTTTTTGATAATTATAGGGTACTGTGTTAAGGCTGAGTTAGACTTTCGCTTTGGTCCGCAGGCTGGAGCGCGCGCGCCGTGCGGCGAAATGCGTTTACAGTGTCGCCTCTGTGTTTATGGTTGACGCACGGCGGCGCATGGCAAAGTGCTGTTCTTTTACGGACCAGCAGGAGGCAGTACCCTCTAAAACCTGTGCATATGTTGCAAGAAAGGTGTAGAAGAAGAAATCTACCGTAGAAGAAGAACTGTTTGACGTCACACAACAAAAACAAATAGCTTTCTGCTCGCGTGCTGAACTGTTGTCTTTATTTGCGGTTTTAATGCATGGAGTCAGCGGAGGAGAAAGCGATCACGTGACTTTTGGCGAAAAAACAAAAGAAAAGTCCGACTCCAGATCAGGAATGAAGGAGAATTTAATACATTTTGTGTCACAAAACATTCCTCCATGCGTCGCGACTCCGTCTCCACGACCACAGCGGCGCAAACAGCTGCAGGCTCCGGCGTGAAGAGGGTGAAGGCTGTCGGGTGAGTACCTGTCAATCAAATCGTAGCGCCCACCGCGCGCGCAGGGCTTGCGGAGTTTCAAAAATTCAGAGGTGCACGGCACGCGCTAATCCCCTGCGCGGGGCCAACGCGCAGGGGCGGGGACTGTGAAATTGCGTCACTTTTGGAGCGCGTACCCTCGCGCGCTGCGCGGCGCGTCAAGTATGAATCTAGCTTTAGGATAGGCTAAGTGCTTGGTAAAATACAGTACTGTACGTATAAGATGCAGTATGTACGTATGTTCCGACTTACCTCTAAATTCGGTTTACGACGCAGCGTAGGAACGGATCTCCGTCGTAAATCGAGGACTACGTGCATTTATTGACCTTTATTTAACCAGGCAAATTCCATTGTCATCTCTTTTGCAAGGGAGGTCTGGGCCTGAAGGCAGCATCACATGCATGTTTTTGGACTAGGCAAGTACCCGGTGGTACATACTAAGTACCAGGTAAATACTGAGTAAGTTTGGGGCGGCTGTGGCTGAATGATTAGAGCAGTCGTCCTCCAATACAAAAGTTGGGGGTTTGAGTCCACCAGCAGTCACATGCCGAAGTGTCCCTGGGCAAGCAACTGAACCCCTCACTGCCGCTGATGTGTGTCCCATGTGTGTATAAATGTGATGAAGCTCTGAATATTCTCTGTACAGAAATAGAGTGCTGTCTAAATGGGTAAATGAGGGCACAGATAGTACAGTAGTGTGAAATACTTTGAGTATCTTGATAAGATAGAAAAGTACCACATAAGACAGTCCATTTACCATTTTACTAGGTAAGTACTGAGTAAGCGTATCAAGTACGTATCAAGTGTCACATATGTACCAGGTAAGCACCTAAGTAAGTACCGGTAAGTGTATTACTCCAGATACTGCAGTAAAAGCTGTATTATTTGTGTTGCTAAAATGAATGTAGAGTTACTGCAATAAAAAAAACTATTTGAGTACAGGTATAGAGGTTTGAAATTCCAGAAATGCTTGAAATCATGTCAGGGTGCAAACTGTTCTTGGAAGAATAGTCGCTGTTAAAAACGGCCTTGGCTTCAGCTCCTGCACAGAATTATTAACGACTTTGGACGCCACATTTATTCAGTCCTTCACTCCTGACCTCCGATTGTTCCCTCGTCACCCACGAGGCCTTTTTTTCCAGCATCTGGCCTGCTTGATTTCCCCCTGCGAGAGTGAGCATGTCGAGGCCGACGTGAGTTCCTCCCCCTGGACTCTGATGATGAGACATTAGTCTGGTGAAGCAGGAGCCGTGGAGCGCTGCCAGCTCCGGAGCATGTGGCGCCTTTGTTGTAGTATCAGGAGAATCCAGGCCACTTTCAGACTTGCAGACAAAACTGGCACACAGTCAGATCATAAAGTCAGATAAACAATAATACTCTGGAAGTTAATTAGCTATTACTCCTGTAGCCAGAAGCCCAAAAGGGAGACAGCCGTCTGAACCTCAGCCAGTAATTACCAGTGAGTGGAGGTGGAGGAGCGAGGCGGCCTTCGTTCATAGAAGACTGGTCCTCAATCTCTGGGTCCGGGAGGCGAGGACAGCGGGTTGCTCTGCTCACTGGGAGCTCAGGATGGAGAGAGTGGAGAGAAAATGCAGCAAATTTGAGCTGGTCTGCCTCTCAGAGCTTCGAGGGAGACATAAGAGACGAAAGAGTGCAGCAAAATTTGAGAGTAGGCTACTGTAGTGGCTTTAAACCAATTTTTTTTATGTAAAAGAGGAGGGGAAGTGCAGCTCTTCATCCAAGCGGAGTAAGAATACAGTAATGTGGCCGATATACATTTATACATACAGGGAACCCCCGACCTACGAACGAGTTTGGGACCTAAGAACCGTTCGCAGGTCGATCGGTTCGTAGGTGGGGGGTGAAAGTAGCGTCTCGTTCGTAGGTCGCTATTCTGTTCGTAGGTCGCGGAAATACCGCTAACGGACCGCCGCGCCCACATTTAACAGCATGACACTGACATACTGGGCTATATACATGCACAGAACTTTATTTACAAGCACTTATCTAAACAATTACACCACACATGCATCCATAAACACCTGTACATCAGTAACTTCACATCAGAACTGCAGCAAATCAGCAGGAAATCTCATCATCAAAATTATGTCAACAATCACACTTGAGCACTTCTGAAAGTGCAGCTTTTCACATCAAACCTGCAGCAAACCAGGGATTCCCATCAGCAAAATGATGTCAACAAGCACACATGAGCACTTCTGAAAGTGCAGCTTTTCACATCAAACCTGCAGCAAACCAGGGATTCCCATCAGCAAAATGATGTCAACAAGCACACATGAGCACTTCTGAAAGTGCAGCTTTTCACATCAAACCTGCAGCAAACCAGGGATTCCCATCATCAAAATGATGTCAACAATCACACATGAACACTTGTCAAAGTGCAGCTTTTCACAGCAAAACAGCAGCAAATCAGAGAGTCACATCAGCAAAATGATGTCAACAATCACACATGAACACTTGTCAAAGTGCAGCTTTTCACATCAAACCTGCAGCAAACCAGGGATTCCCATCATCAAAATGATGTCAACAATCACACATGAACACTTGTCAAAGTGCAGCTTTTCACAGCAAAACAGCAGCAAATCAGAGAGTCACATCAGCAAAATGATGTCAGCAATCACACATGAGCACGTTGTGTTGATGAGTGTCCATGTGCATGAGAAAGAAGTCCATGAACTCAGAAAAAGCGAGAAGCAGCAGAAAAATGAATCAAAATTGTCTTACTTTGACCGAAGTGTAGGTAGACAGATGTTGTTCTCATGATCAAACCTGCATCTGATGGAACTGCTGAGCCATTGCTCAACAATGAATGTTGGGAGCATTTTAGGCCAGCTGTAAGTTCAGGCATGTGTCAGTTCAGGTCTGTGGTCCTGATGTGAGCAGGTCTGTGCATCACATGAAGTTTTTTTGGTTTTTGGCAGCAGTCATTTATGCAGAACGACACAAAGGTGATGGATGGAGGCAACATGCAGGACACCAGAGGCAGGCTGGAGGACAGGCAGCACCAGAGGCTCATCCATGACGTGGAGCAACACGCGGATGAACTGTTGGAACACAACCACACACACACGTCAGCACCTGCAGAGAACAACAACACAGACAACAACAACTTCTCCTTACCTGTGTGGTGCATGTGTGGAGGACAGGCTGGAGGCAGGCTGGAGGACAGGCAGGAGGCTGGAGGCAGAGCAGGAGGCTGGAGGACCAGTAGCACGTAGCACCAGAGGCTCATCCATGACGTGGAGCAACACGCGGATGAACTGTTGGAACACAACCACACACACACGTCAGCACCTGCAGAGAACAACAACACAGACAACAACAACTTCTCCTTACCTGTGTGGTGCATGTGTGGAGGACAGGCTGGAGGCAGGCTGGAGGACAGGCAGGAGGCTGGAGGCAGAGCAGGAGGCTGGAGGACCAGTAGCACGTAGCACCAGAGGCTCATCCATGACGTGGAGCAACACGCGGATGAACTGTTGGAACACAACCACACACACACGTCAGCACCTGCAGAGAACAACAACACAGACAACAACAACTTCTCCTTACCTGTGTGGTGCATGTGTGGAGGACAGGCTGGAGGCAGGCTGGAGGACAGGCAGGAGGCTGGAGGCAGAGCAGGAGGCTGGAGGACCAGTAGCACGTAGCACCAGAGGCTCATCCATGACGTGGAGCAACACGCGGATGAACTGTTGGAACACAACCACACACACACGTCAGCACCTGCAGAGAACAACAACACAGACAACAACAACTTCTCCTTACCTGTGTGGTGCATGTGTGGAGGACAGGCTGGAGGCAGGCTGGAGGACAGGCAGGAGGCTGGAGGCAGAGCAGGAGGCTGGAGGACCAGTAGCACGTAGCACCAGAGGCTCATCCATGACGTGGAGCAACACGCGGATGAACTGTTGGAACACAACCACACACACACGTCAGCACCTGCAGAGAACAACAACACAGACAACAACAACTTCTCCTTACCTGTGTGGTGCATGTGTGGAGGACAGGCTGGAGGCAGGCTGGAGGACAGGCAGGAGGCTGGAGGCAGAGCAGGAGGCTGGAGGACCAGTAGCACGTAGCACCAGAGGCTCATCCATGACGTGGAGCAACACGCGGATGAACTGTTGGAACACAACCACACACACACGTCAGCACCTGCTGATAACAACAACACAGACAACAACAACTTCTCCTTACCTGTGTGGTGCATGTGTGGAGCAGGAGCACAGGGAGGAGGCTGGAGGAGGTGCAGGAGGCTGGAGGCAGAGCAGCAGGAGCACGGGTACGTGGTACCCGACGCTGTTCCATGAGGCGAAACAGCAAGTGGATCTGTTGAAACACAAACACACACAGACGTGAACACCTGCTGATAACAACAACACAGACAACAACAACTTCTCCTTACGTGTGTGGTGTGGTGTGTGGAGCAGGAGCACAGGGAGGAGGCTGGAGGAGGTGCAGGAGGCTGGAGGCAGAGCAGCAGGAGCACGGGTACGTGGTACCCGACGCTGTTCCATGAGGCGAAACAGCAAGTGGATCTGTTGAAACACAAACACACACAGACGTGAACACCTGCTGATAACAACAACACAGACAACAACAACTTCTCCTTACGTGTGTGGTGTGGTGCGTAGCAGGTGTGTGGATGGACCAGGGGGACGTGCCGCTTTGGAGGCTGTCGAGAGAGAGGTGATGATTACAGTAGGTGTAGATGTAAGTTAAAAAAAAAAGAGAAAATAAATTAACATGTCTTTGCTGTACCTTTCTGACGTTGCTGTGCTGGGATGTGAGGGTGGGCAGGTCAGTGATGGGATGGTGGAGTTGGTGAAGAGGAGGGGGAGGAGGAGGAAGGCTGTGAACATAAGCAGAGACAGATGACATTAATTTGTGTAACATGACAACTCCAAAAAAAAAAAAAACATTTCATTTCAGTACGTGCTGTACCTGGAGGGAGGGAGCGGGGGGGGGGGCGGCGTGTTTCACTGGGGAGATGGTGGGCTGTCCATGTCTTCCTCCTGGCTTGCTGCAGTAGGACTGGATGGCCTCTCGTCCGCTGGGATGTCCAAGGCCTCCTCCTGGCTTGCTGCAGGAGGACTGGATGGCCTTTCAGCTGGTGCACCAGCAGATCCTGGAGGCGGTGCTGTGACCTTTGTAAAATATTGCAGCATGCTGCTCTGCACCTTTTCAAGCTTTTTATCATCCAGGATCTGCTGATAACACGCAACTTCATTGAGGACACCCCGACGGACCTTGGCGAACCTCTCACAGTCGGAGTCCTGCTTCTCCACCCTCGCCAGGAAGTTGTGGAGATCCTGAAAGGCCAGCACCATCTCCTGCCTGGTGAAGGTCGGAGGAATGACCTCCACCTCCTCCTCCTCCTCAACTTCCTCATCCGGGACGTGCCTGTCGAGCTGAATCAGGTCGTCTGGGGACAGGTCCTCTCCTGATGCACCAAGCAGGTGTTCGATATCGTCATGGTCCATTTCGAGCTCCAGTGACCTGCCCATCCTCACAACATCCTCGATTACACGGTCCACCTCCTGGGAATCGTGTACCCCCTGAACAAGCTCTGGACAGAGCTTCTTCCAGACTCCACACATGTTCTGTGGAGTAACACGATCCCAGGAGTGGCCAATGTTGTGCACAGCATCGAGGATGTTGTACTTACGCCAGAAGTCTTTCAGCGTGAGGGTCTGAGAGTTCTCCGTTGCCTCCAAAGCGGCACGGATGACTCGCTGCAGGTAGTACGCCTTAAACGTACTAATAACCCCCTGGTCCATTGGCTGGATCAAAGAGGTGGTATTGGGAGGCAGGTACACCACCTTCACATGCCTGTTCAACGTGGTGAGAGTAGGGGGGTGTCCTGGAGCGTTGTCCAAGACCAGCAGGACTTTAAAGGCAATGTTCTGGTCATTGCAAAAACGCTTCACTTCTGGAACAAAGTTGTTGTTGAACCAATTTGTAAAAACTTCCAGCGTCACCCAAGCCTTTTTATTAGACGCCCAATAAACAGGAAGTGTAGATTTAACAACATTTTTGAAGGGCCTGGGTTTATTAAATTGGTACACCAACAACGGCTTGAGTTTGCAATCACCCGAAGCATTGCCCCCCACCAGCAAGGTCAAACGCTCCTTGCCGACCTTGTGGCCGGGTGCGGTTCGTTCTTCCCTACTGATGTAGGTCCTGTCTGGCAAACGCTTCCAGAACAGCCCTGTCTCATCCACATTGAAGACCTGCTGGGCAGTGTACCCACCGTCCCTGATGATCTCAGCCAGTTCTGCTGGGAATGCCTCAGCTGCCTCGTGGTCAGCACTTGCTGCCTCACCTAAATGCACACAAAATGACACGGTTAACCTGTTGTAACACTGTAATAAAAGGGAAAAAAAATGTAAAAAACAATCGTAAGTCGTGGACTACCTGTACTGTACCTGCATTATTAAAAAATAAAAATGAGAAATTAAATGCTCACCCTGCACTCTGATGTTGTGGAAGTTGTTTCTTTTCCTGAAACGATCAAACCATCCTTTAGATGCAGTGAAGGTCTCTGGTCCATCCAACTCCCCTGATGTGCTGCTTGAAGTCCCTCCTCCTGCGCTTGAAGTCCCTCCTCCTGCGCTATGGGAAGACGTCCCTTCACCCGGATCACTCTGGGAGGACGTCCCTTCACCCTGATCACTCTGTGCAGCCCCCTGCCCCCCCGCACCCCCCTGCTCCCCTGCACCTCCCTCACTCGTCCCTAGTTCTATCAGCCTGTTATAGATCCTCCTCGCCTTCTCGCAAATCACCGACATGCCAACTGGTATTCGGCGTTGCGTGTTGTCCTCCAGCCATAGCACAAGCAACCGTTCCATCTCTACTATTCTACCCGTCCTCTGTTTAGTTATGATGGTGGACTTCATTGGGGCTGAAGCACGGACTTGCTGCAAAATGCGCTCTTTGTCCGCCACTATCGTCCCCACAGTCGACCTCGGTAAATCTAGCCTCTCTCCTATTTTAGATGGCGTCATGCCCTGATCAGACATTTTTATTATTTTTGCCTTCGTCTCCAGCGTGATGGTTCTGCGAGGTTTTTTCCCCTCTGCCGCGGCCGCGGACTTTCCAGGTCTCTTTGGAGCCATTCTTCGTACGAGCTAACGTGCTAACTCCTAAGGAGCAAAAATTAAAATTAATGCTAACGTTCATAAATCAATGCAAACGTTTGCTTTCGTCTAAAAATATTTCTTTGAGTACATTTAGTACTGGACCGTACCTGCCCGTTCGATGACCCGTCGAAAAATACAGTAGCGTCGAAAATTAGCTAACGTGCTAATTCCTAAGGAGCAAAATTTAAAATTAATGCTAACGTGCTAACGTTCGCTTTAGTCTAAAACTGCTACTGTAAATTAAAATTTATTACTGTACCTGTTTGTACGTTGTTCGTTTTCTGTCGTCGTTGTTCTTCGTTGTTCTTCGTTCGCTGTTCGTAACTCTCTTCTCTCATCAATCACAGTGGAAAACCACGAGGCACAAAATGGCCGCAGCCCTTTAAATAGTTACCGCTTTACCTGTACGGATCCCTCCGCCGCCAGCTGCACTGCGGCTGTGTGTACATCCGCCAGAAGCCCAGCCCCCCCCTCTCGCTGGCGGTACTTTTCCACTGCCATGCGCAGTGTCACGCCCATGCCCAACAAGCAACAGCCAAAGGCAATCCCCTCCCCCACCTCGCCGATTGCCGTTTTGTGACGCAGTTTCGCCGTAGCTCGATTATATACCTGTAATGGGGCTCGTTCGTAGGTCGTGCATCCAGTCTGCCGTAGCTCGATTATATATTTTAGCTTGGTTCGTTCGTAGGTCACGAATTTTTTGCCGTACGTCGATGGCATTCTTCAACTTTTGTTCGTTCGTAGGTCCCGTGGTTCGCAGGTCGATGGAGTCGTAGGTCGGGGGTTCCCTGTATAAACTTTGCACCCTTTACACTAAAAGACATTCACAAATATTAAAACTATCCACCACTGTTTTAAGCCTGTTTTTATTTTACAAAAGAGAGCTGTAAGAGTAATCACCAGAAAACATTTCAGTCACCCATCAAACACCTTGTTTCTTCAGCTAAATTTATTGAAATTCCAGGAATTGGTAGAATATAGTATTTTATCAGTTATGTATAGGGCTCATAATAACACATTACCTTTAAATATCCAAAGAAATTTTATAAAAAGACAAAGTTATTACAATCTCAAAGGGACAGAGATATTCATCAAACCACAATTCAGAACCAGCTTAAAGGGACGGTCTACCTCAATTCAGGGAGTTGGATTGTGGAATGTTCTGGAGAGTGATGTTAAAAATGCAAAATCAATGTATACATTAGGGGTTGAACGAGTACATAATTTTAAAACTCGATATTAACATAATAATACTTGAGTAGTGTTCGAGTAGTTGAGGATGTCATAGGATCTCAAGATGCAAAAAATAATTTACTAATTAAAACCGAAAAAAAAAATTTTTTATATAAATTATTATTTACAAAAAAAGACCAACAAAACATTGGGAGCTTATATTAGGTTCCTACCATTTATCTTACAGCAAATAAATTACAAGAAAACCAAAACTGTTAGTTATTATTATTAAGCTGCAAAAATGAAGAAAAAAAATGTGCAGCACGTCAAAAACGAAACTAAAAATAGTGGGATGGTTGACCACCCCGCACCACCACCTGTGGTGCTGCGCATTAGGTTTAGTTTTAGAGATTAATATGTTAATAGGTTTTTATAGGTTTAGAGATTAATATTTTTTGCCTTTTATTTGTGAAACAAGGTCAAAGGAAGCTGGTTCTGGTTCGGTCATTGGACCTGGTGTTGCACCATATTCTGTGACCTGCAACAGTTCATGCAACACCGCCCCCTACGGTCACAATATACGGTGGTCACAGAATATGGTGTAACACCGGTTCGCAACGTGCTCCAAACAGGAAGTATATTCATTTTCTGTTCTGTAACTGCGACGCGATGACGTCACTACGACTACTCGACTAGAAATTAAAAAACTTGATAGAGGCCCAAGTAATCGATCTGTCAATTACTCGAGTAGTCTGTTAAAGCCCTAGTATACATTTAAGAAAAAGGTCAAAAAGGACTTGCTCAAAAACTATATATGATGTAGCTTAGTGTGTTTGTGTATTACAGTTAGAAAAATTAAGTAGAGTTATTCATTTTGTGATGTAGTTTGAAGGTTATCATTGGTTGAACAAACTGTGAAATAAATAAGGGGCAGATATAATAAGATTTCATCTTCTTTCTGCTCCTTTCATTTTATCCTACTTGTATTCTTGTATCTGATGAAACTGTTTTGTATTGTTCTTTTAAAATGAATGAATAAACATCAAATCAAATCAAGCCAAAATTACAAACAAAGCTCTTGTGCAGTCAGATACTACAAAACCAAAAAAAAAAAGTATCTCAGTATCCGTAAACTTGTAGTTTTGTATTACAGGTGGTCCCCGACTTACGAGCGAGTTCCGTTCCTCCGACTATCTTGTAACATGAAAATCTCATAAAACAGGGACTACCTGTATATATGTATATATACCGCACCAGCCGCCACTGATACACGTACGTGTGCGGTAATGCCTATAACACTTTAAAACATTTTACAAGAACATACAGTACATAAAGAATTAATTTCTCACTTTGAGCAGCTTCTGTCGTCTGTTTGCCTCTGCTCCGCTGCGTTATGTCCGAGCTTCGCAGCTTCCTTCCAGCACCACGCAGTTTTAAACTGTTTACAGGAAGGACTGTTAGAATGTTAACTTCATACATTTGGAGACAGAGAAAGATTTTAATAACTTACCGAAAGCCGTCTGCGCACGCCGCCTTTAGCTGCACCTGTTAGCATTAGCCCATCCGAATCCGCGGCTAGTCCACAGCTACTGGCAGTCTGGTTTAGCTGCACCTCCAAAAAGGCTTTCGGCTTTGTTATTCCAAGTTAGCTGGGTGTCCCCTGATATCTTCTGCTTCCAGTCCGACATCGAGGCAGGCTCCAGTAACCTCTGATCGCACAAAGCCGGCTGTCTGCTGCAGCTCCGGTGGGGGGCCGCTTTAGCATATTAGCCTTTGCTCATACCATGAGCTACTGGTCTCACGCGGCGCTGTGAGCGATCATCGGAGCGATCGCAGCTGCTGCTCAGGCCTGAGACGTTCACAGAGTTCAGCGAGTGTTTCCAGCTAATTTATCCGTATGAGGCATCCTCTTATGGGAGAAAGAGTCATCCAAAGCCAGCTGGCAGCTGCCGATACTGGCGGACCTCACTTGACCTTCCTAAAATGGCTGACACGGAGGCGGAAGTTGCACAGATACGCTTAAAATTGTGTAAAACATAAAAATAATAATTATACTTTATTTATAAAGCCATTTAAAACAACCACAGCTGCAAAAAAAGTGCTGTACACATGAAATTAAGAACATTTAAACACACACACACACAAAAAAAAAAAAAGTTTTTTTTCCCCCATATTTTTATTAAATATGATAATCTCGTAAATCCGGAACCTCGTAAGTAAGAGCGCTCGTAAATCGGGGACCACCTGTATTTGGCTGTAGAAACCAATTTGAATTGAGTTGACTCCAAATTACCTTTGTGGTCCATCTAAGTACACAGTTTTAACCTGTTACTTACCTTTGGTGTGTTTAACTTGTACATTCAGTAGTTGGTAATTTTGCAGAGTCTTCATACTTATTTTTTTTCCCCTGGTCTTTACCAGTTTGTTTTTTTAGCCTGATACTTACTGGTATGTAATTGGAATCTGTACTTAATACTTCTTCCCTGGTACCAATCTTGTACTTACCTTGTATGTACCTGATACTTACTGTTGCAGTAACAGAATACAGTCTCAGCACACCTGGATCTGATTCTAAGTTTACCCAAAACTAAACAACATCTGGATGACCTGATTTAGTCCCAGACCCTCCAGATGTGAAAGATAAACTGCAATTGAATCCAACAAAGTTCAGTCAGGTCATCTGGGTTGTTTCTTTGTGTTGAGGTGTGTTGTCCTTCCTCCAAAGGACTTCATCAGTCCAAATAGACACAACAAACTCGGTTGTATAAAAAGCACCTTCACATGGGCCAACCAGTTTGATGGTGATAAGATGGGTTTTGGAGTCCCCCCTCTCCCCCGTCGACTCCTCTGAGGCAGCCATAGCCAAAGTGGTTGAAAACATCAAAGTTCATGTGCAATAATTCAGGTAGAAAATCCATCAAAGTTATTAACTGGTGAAGTCCTTTGAATGAAGGACAAAATGTTTCAACACAAAGAAACCACCCAGAGGACCTGAGTGAACGTTGTTGGATTCTTTTTTAAACCTGGATTATTGAACATGAACTTTGATGTTTTGAACTACTACTACTACTACTATCTGATTGCTGGAGATAAGGGGCAGATATAATAAGATTTATTCTTCTTTCTGCCACCTTTCATTTTTTTACATTTTGTACACTATCATTATGAGATTGCCTTGTATTGTTTCTTTTGTAAAAAAATGAACAAATTTAATAAATAAATAAAATAAATAAAATAAAATAAAACTACCATTGAATGACTTACAGAACAGTATGAAGATATTAAAATGACTGAAAGTTGAACCATGCAACAAATTCAGGACTGAAATTGTTAAAATGTTCACAATCGTAACTTCAGCTGTTGCGTTTTAAACCAACTGAGGTCGTCTGACAAACTGTTTAAAGCATTTGTGCCAAACTCAAGGCCTGGGGGCCAAATGTGGCCCCCGTTGACGTCTTATCTGGCCCACAAGATGTTATTTTAAATGTAAAATACTTTTATCACTTTAATTTTTTCAGTAATCTTTGATTATGATGTCAAAAATGCAACAGAGAACATCAATTGAGACCAGTCAAACTCTTGTTGAGGAACCTGAAAAGATGTTTGGTATCTGATTTGAGTTAATGTAGATTCTGAAATTGCCCCTTAATTTGAAAAATGTTTTAATTTTGGCCCCCTTTTGTGGTTTTGACACCCCTGCTTTAAAGGAATCCAACACACTCATTAAAATAATACATTTAACTTAACTTTTTTAAGTTTAAGGGTTTATAATTATTTATCCTGTACCACGCTGTCTTAAAAAAGTTTTGTTTAAAAGCTTTTCAGAAAAATTGGTGTATATTTAAAGTGGACGTAGAGAACGTGGAAGCTCCTCACTGGAAGCTTGCTGCGATTTGAACCTGCCAACGTCTCGCCTTCAGGCAACTGATAACCAACTGCACTTCCTTCACAGACATGTAATACTGAATAATGTTAATAATAGACACGCATAAGAGTATTTGAGTAAAAATTTGAGTTATTGCTACAAAATATACAAAGTTACATCCTCGACGTAGAAGCGACACCAGCTGAACGATATAGTTTCTGAAACATTTAGTCTTTAAAACCTGTTTTGTTGTTATTTTAGCCCACATGTGACAACATTTGTTGCATTACTGCTAATTATATTTGCTTCTTGTCATTTTAAATAAAAAGAAAATTTTAAATGTTGAGCATACTGAAGGGACTCTTTTGCTGAACTTAGACTTGATGAGTTAAATCTGAGCGCTCGGATTTCTTCTCCTGCAGAGAAACAACAAAGCCAGACTTTCACGAAACACCTGATCTCCCTTTTTCCTCGTGGTCCAGTCACCCCTGAAACTAGATTCCCTCCTCCATCATGCCTGAGGGAGCAAGTTAATTAAAGGCCAGCTTAGAGCAAAGGATACTCGTCACCGTATTCTTCATGCATGTACAGCCATGGCAAACAAACACATTCCCTGACGGACAAAGTCCTGGCCCGACACACCGGCTGTAAATACACACCACGCAAACAGATTGTGGCGTAATGACTGCATTTTAACGAGTAAGTGGGAAGGATTAAATGTTGTTTGGGGTTTTATTTTTCGGAGGTTTTGCCGGGTGACTGATACTGTTCCAATGAGTCCAATTTTCACCTGCAGCCTAACGTGAAAACACCTCGTAATCATGGCCCATCTGGTAAAGCAGTCCAATAATTCCTTCCATTACTGGCCCGTCAGCTGTTGTTCTCATGTTAACATAGTGCCC
The DNA here is from genome assembly GCA_038048925.1 of Garcialebias charrua. Taxonomy (NCBI): domain Eukaryota; kingdom Metazoa; phylum Chordata; class Actinopteri; order Cyprinodontiformes; family Rivulidae; genus Garcialebias; species Garcialebias charrua. The sequence continues at coordinate 426 of JBBPBX010016076.1, read as the reverse complement.
ATCGTATACAAAGCAAACCCCGTCATTCATGTGGAACTGAGTAAGGTCGAACAATGCATTCATGCCCTTTCTGCTCCCACTCTTGCTCAAGACGGACGCCTTCTCCTCTCCCTCCCGTTCTCCTCTTCCTCCTGCTTTTTGCTCTCTCTCTGTGTCTCTGAGCTCTTGGTACGCATCTTCTGAATGAAAAAAATACTATTATGGATCTGGTGAGCTGGACTTTCAACACCATCAACAAAATATTTTCAATAAAATGACAGGGTCCTGGAGAGTCCTCGTGTCCTGCCGAGACTCACGCTGCAGGATACGTCAGGGATCCGTGGGGAGTTTGGCAGCTGATGTGTCGTTCAGTTCTGTCTCAGGAAGACGCTGAAGATGTTTACTGTATTGGATCATGATAGTAGGGGTTTTGCTTTTTGGCATCGG
>JBBPBX010016075.1:33787-48623 GCA_038048925.1 Garcialebias charrua | reverse complement strand
TCACATGCTAACGTGTAATGCTAATGCTAAGCTAACTAGCATGCTAGGCTAACACCTTATTTTCCAACCAAACTTACACAGGTGACTCAACAGACCACGCTGAACAAGTTTCTGGTGTTATCTCACATGCTAACGGGTGAAGCTAATGCTAAGCTAACTAGCATGCTAGGCTAACACCTTATTTTCCAACCAAACTTACACAGGTGACTCAACAGACCACACTGAACAAGTTTCTGGTGTTATCTCACATGCTAACGGGTGATGCTAATGCTAAGCTAACTAGCATGCTAGGCTAACACCTTATTTTCCAACCAAACTTACACAGGTGACTCAACAGACCACACTGAACAAGTTTCTGATGTTATCTCACATGCTAATGGGTGATGCTAATGCTAAGCTAACTAGCATGCTAGGCTAACACCTTATTTTTCAACCAAACTTACACAGATGACTCAACAGACCACGCTGAACAAGTTTCTGGTGTTATCTCACATGCTAACGGGTGATGCTAATGCTAAGCTAACTAGCATGCGCACTTGAGTCAAATGTTAGCCCACCATATCAATGTGTCCACAAGGGCTCACTGTTGATGCACAATAAATCTTGTACAGATCGGATAATGTATCACTGAGATATAACTGTAGTAATAATATAGGGGGCGCTATGGAGTAAAAATTTACACAACATTATCAATGTGTGTAGAAGTGCTCACTGATGAACCACACTAAATCTCGTGCAGATCGGATAATGTATCACTAAGATATAACTGTAGTAATAATATAGGGGGCGCTATGGAGTAAAAATTTACATACTATTATCAATGTGTGTCGAAGTGTTCACTGATAAAGCACAATAAATCTCGTGCAGATCGGATAATGTATCACTAAGATATAACTGTAGTAATAATATAGGGGGCGCTATGGAGTAAAACTTTACATACCATTATCAATGTGTGTCGAAGTGTTCACTGATAAAGCACAATAAATCTGGTTCAGATCGGATGATGTATCACTGAGATATGACTGTAGAAATAATGTAGGGTTTGCATGAAGCGCAAGTTTGAGGCCTGGCCACGCCCCTTTAGCATAAACGAAAACGCAAACTTTTGATAACTTTTACTGTCCAATGTGTTAAGGGCATATTAACCAAGTTTGAAGGCAATCCTTCAAAATCCGTAAGAGGAGTTCATTTAAATACGTAATTCAAAAACGCTACAAAATGACCTTTGACCCAAAATGGCCGACTTCGTGTTTGTTTTTGACCAGTGCTCCAAGAGAGTTTTTCGTAGATCCTGAGAAGATACATATATTCACCGAGTTTCAGAATAATCGGGCCAAAAATGGCTTGGGGCTGATGTTTTTAAATATTCTAGGGGGCGCTATGGAGTCTATATGCTAATTAGCATAGACACCTGTTCAAGGAGTGGGCAATGATCGATCATACTGATTTTGGTACTCCTCGGATCAAATCTGTGGATTTTAGAACCAAACGTATGGTGATGGCGTTATGTCTTACTTCGCCACGTCGCCACGCCCACATGCTCCACCAAAAACGAACAGTATTGGAATGCTTGTTACACCAACATGTCTTCGGTCACTGGACACAATGCCACGCTGATTAGGTAACAGGGGTCCGATATGGACCGTTCAACGTAAAACTTTACACTTCCTGTTGTCAGGGGGCGTGGCTTAAGTGATGTCATGATTTGACCATACAGTTTTGCGGGGGACCGGATGTGGGTCAATAACTGAAGGTTTGATGTATTAGACTTTTTTCGTGTAAGAGCTGTAAGCGTTTCGTTTTTCATGGCGAGATGTCCAACTTTGACGTCTGGCCCCGCCCCTTCAGCATTCATGAAAACGCACAATTTTGATATCGTTTGTTCCCCCGTGCCTTATGAAGAAACTGGCCAAGTTTGAACCAAATCGAGCGAAATTCATAGGAGGAGTTCGTTCAAATGCGGAGGCTGTAAACGGCCAAAAAGGGGTGAAAATTTGGTCATCGTTCCAAAATGGCCGCCTTACCATTTATTGTACAACATTGGTGCCAGAGGGTTTTCTGTGCATCTTGGTGAGTTGGACAAGTGTACCAAATTTCATGATTCTACGTCAAACTAAGGTCAATGCGGAGGGTATTTTGAAAATTTCTAGGGGGCGCTCTTGAGCCGTTTCTGTGGCGATTTTTGCCACGCCCCCAAAATACGTAATTTTTCACCAGTCCTGACGAGTCCGCCAAATTTGGTGAGTTTTCGTATATGATAAAGCCTCCAAAAGGCCACTTCTTTGGGGGGAAGAAAAAAAAAAAAAGAAACAGTACAATTACAATAGGCCTTCGCAGCGCTTAGCTGCTCGGGCCTAATAAACCTTTAAAAGTGCTGATTCTGTACTATGAAAAGATTTAAAACCAGATTGAAAGACCTCTAAAATGTTATGCTCAACAAGATAAGTCATTAGTTGATCATAGACTACCTTCTCAAGAATCTTAGAAACAAAAGGTAGTTTAGAGATAGGTCTATAATTTCCCAGGATATCGGGATCCAAATTTGGTTTCTTAATCAAAGGCTGGACAACTGCATGTTTTAGGTTTCCAGGGACAACACCTGAAGACAAACTACTATTTACAAGGGCAAGAACCGAAAGGCCTATAGTAGAAAAAACCTCATTAAACAGACGAGGTGGGATAGCATCATCCAGGGAACCGGTAGGTTTTAGATGACTAACCACCTCCTGTAAGGATGCTAAACTGACATAATCAAAACACTGAAAAACACCAGTGCAAGACACATAGTCGGAGGGGTCATTTACAGAGGGCATGATCTGAGCCCTAATCAAAGTGACCTTATCAACAAAAAACTGTAGAAACCTTTCACATAGTGCAGGGCAAGACTCCACAAGAGCACGGCGTCAAGGATTCAGAACAGAATCAATGATTTTAAAGAAAACAACAGGATTTTGATTCCTGGACACAATCTGATTGATTAGATATTGTCTCTTGGCATCTTTCACAGTTTTCTGATAACAGCGCCAACTATCCTTCAGTATTTGAAGCGATACCTGCAGATTATCCTTCTTCCATTTACGTTCAGCCTTACGACAGTTTTTCCTGGCAGCTCGAGTATCCACATTCAACCACGGTTCATATTTAGGTTTTACAGTTCGTAATTTCAATGGTGCCACCAAATCCAGAGTTGTTTTGCAGGTGGATTATAACCAGTTGCTGATATCATCAGACGAGGAGCACCTCAAAGTGACCGCAGCAGAAGTGAGAGGTAGTCTCAGAAGGATCAACCCTCATAAAGCTACGGGTCCAGACAACATCCCAGGGAAAGTTCTGAAGGAATGTGCGGACCAGCTCTGTGAGGTGCTGGCTGACATCTTCACCACCTCACTTGCACTGGAGTCAGTTCCCACCTGCCTGAAGACTGCCACCATCATCCCAGTCCCAAAAAGCTCCACAGTGACTGGTCTGAATGACTATAGACCGGTGGCCCTCACCCCGATAGTCGCTAAATGTTTTGAGAAACTGGTCATGTCCCACATCAAGACAGCCGTCAACATCAACGAGGACCCTCATCAATATGCATACCGTGAGAACCGATCAACAGAGGACGCCATCTCCTCCGTGGTCCACACTGCTCTCACCCACCTGGATCAGAAGGACTCATACGTGCGTCTGCTCTTTGTGGACTTCACATCTGCCTTCAACACCATGATCCCCCAAACTCTGATAGACAAACTATCCACACTTGGACTAAGCCCCTCTATTTGTAACTGGGTCTTAGACTTCTTAACAAACAGACCACAGTCCGTGAAGATCCACAACTTCTCCTCCTCCACCATCACCCTCAGCACTGGCTCTCCTCAGGGATGTGTGCTGAGCCCTCTTCTGTTTACTCTGCTCACATATGATTGTACAGCCACACATCCAGGCTGTCATATTGTTAAGTTTGCAGATGATACAGCTGTGGTGGGATGCATCACAGATAATGATGAATCCAGCTACAGACAGGAGGTGGAACATCTGGAGAGTTGGTGCAAAGAGAATAACCTTCACATGAATGTGAAGAAGACAAAGGAGATGATTGTGGACTTCAGAAGGAACAAACACACCCATGCCCCACTGATAATAGGTGGGTCTGCAGTGGAAGTGGTCTCCAGCTACAAATACCTGGGTGTACACATGAATGATAACCTCAGCTGGAGCAACAACACCACCAGCCTGATCAAGAAAGGTCATCAGAGACTCTACTTCCTCAGACGGCTGAGACGAGCCGGTCTGAGAAGCTCAGTCCTCACCTCGTTCTACAGGTGTGCAGTGGAGAGCGTCCTGTGCTCCAGCATCAACGTGTGGCATGGAGGCTGCACAGTTGCAGAGAGGAAAGCTCTACAAAGAGTGGTGAAGGCTGCACAGAAGTCTGTGGGAGTCAGTCTCCCCACCATCACAGACATTTACACCTCCAGATGCAGAAAAAGAGCCACCTGCATCATGAAAGACCTCACTCACCCAGCACACTCACTCTTTGCACCACTCCCCTCGGGACGGAGGTTGAGGAGCATCAAATGTAGAACCACTAGACTGAGGAACAGCTTCTACCCTGAGGCTGTCAGACTCATGAATAAATAAATAATAAGAATAAACACTGCAAAATGTCACATCATGCTGATGCTGATCTGTTTCTTGTTGCTGCGTTCATCTGTGACCATCTGCTCATGTTCGTGCTGCTGTTTATAATGATGTTTTTCTACTACATTAGGGCTTAGTGTATTACTAGCTGATGTCTCTCTTAGTTAATCCTAGATGTTATTATTGTTTTTCTCTTGCATTTGTTGTTGGATGTAACTGGGACCCTGTGTACATAATCTCGTTTTCAACACATGTACTACATGCGGTGCAAATGACAATAAATTCTCTCTGACTCTCTCTGATATTGTTAAGTTTGCAGATGATACAGCTGTGGTGGGATGCATCACAGATAATGATGAATCCAGCTACAGACAGGAGGTGGAACATCTGGAGAGCTGGTGCAAAGAGAACAACCTTCACATGAATGTGAAGAAGACGAAGGAGATGATTGTGGACTTCAGAAGGAACAAACACACCCACACCCCACTGTATATAGGTGGATCTGCGGTGGAGGTGGTCTCCAGCTACAAGTACCTGGGTGTACACTTGAATGATAACCTCAGCTGGAGCAATAACACCACCAGCCTGATCAAGAAAGGTCATCAGAGACTCTACTTCCTCAGACGGCTGAGACGAGCTGGTCTGAGAAGCTCAGTCCTCACCTCGTTCTACAGGTGTGCAGTGGAGAGCGTCCTGTGCTCCAGCATCAACGTGTGGCATGGAGGCTGCACAGTTGCAGAGAGGAAAGCTCTACAAAGAGTGGTGAAGGCTGCACAGAAGTCTGTGGGAGTCAGTCTCCCCACCATCACAGACATCTACACCTCCAGATGCAGAAAAAGAGCCACCTGCATCATGAAAGACCTCACTCACCCAGCACACTCACTCTTTGCACCACTCCCCTCGGGACGGAGGTTGAGGAGCATCAAATGTAGAACCACTAGACTGAGGAACAGCTTCTACCCTGAGGCTGTCAGACTCATGAATAAATAAATAATAAGAATAAACACTGCAAAATGTCACATCATGCTGATACTGATCTGTTTCTTGTTGCTGCGTTCATCTGTGACCATCTGCTCATGTTCGTGCTGCTGTTTATAATGATGTTTTTCTACTACATTAGGGCTTAGTGTATTACTAGCTGATGTCTCTCTTAGTTAATCCTAGATGTTATTATTGTTTTTCTCTTGCATTTGTTGTTGGATGTAACTGGGACCCTGTGTACATAATCTCGTTTTCAACACATGTACTACATGCGGTGCAAATGACAATAAATTCTCTCTGACTCTCTGACTCTGACTCATTGTCCATCATGATTTCAGGGATTTTCGAATTCATATTAAAAACAGAAGAAAACCCAACAGCAGTAGAAGGTTTAAGAACACGACAAAGCTTCGCTGCAGTGCTTGATTTAACCTTAGTAATAGGCTGCTTTATATTAAATAAAACAATTAAATAATTATCTATCAGTAAAAACGAAAAAACTTATTTATGGGCCCGGACAACTGCTAACAGACCATATCCTGTCAGCACCGGATGTGGTCCGTGTCAAAAAAGTGCTCAGTGTGTTTAACCTATACAGGTTAAACACACTGAGCCTCGGGGACTCATTTACAAGAGAGACCTGAGGCATGTTGATCAAACAGAAAACCATCTCTTTCTGACTTGATTCCTCATGAAACTTCAAGGCTGTTCTGCAGTTAGTGATGGTTGTTGAATGGGTGATTTGAATCAGATACAGGATCCTGTCCTCTCGATGCCCACCTGGTCCAAATTAGTCAGAAAAGTCCATGAGATTCTGATCCACGTCTGTGCCTGATCATGTGCTGCAGCTAATTCAGTCTATTAATAGAATGGTAGTCCTACTCAACGCTTTCTTCTGAAAATTGTGTTTTGTATAGTTTCTTTTGTGTTTTATCATAGCTGTTTTATATGCTGCCATTGTAAAAGAGAGCTGGTTCTCAGCTGGACTAGGTTGTGAAATTAAAGTTTATTTTATTCTTTGTTTCGTGAGCAGTCGTGCCAGGTGGTTTTACACAAGCGAAGCGAGTGAGGACTCCAGAGGCTGCGCAGCGTTCTTAATCAAGCTGAGAAGTTTCCTCAATCAGGCTGGAGGTGTTTGTGAAAGAGGAAATGCCAGAGCACGAACTGGGAGATCCAAAGGAACCAGAACACACAATAGTGCACCAAATACTTCCTTTGCTGATTGTATATACACGCTGAAGAGGAAGTGGGAAGGTAGAGAGCAATAAGTCGTACGGTGTTGAGTAAGAGCCACACGATGCAGCTGCAAGTTGAGTTGTTGAAAACTGCAGCGGTTTTCTGTTTCAGAAACATTTGACGGAAATGTTAAGGTTATAATTGTTGTTAAAGGTCGTGGTTTAAATGTTAAATGTAAAAGTAAAGTAATATACAAAATATTTAAATAGTATCTGCACAATGAAAACTTCAAGATATCTAACCCCATGAATGCTAACAAAAAGGTTCTTGTAATTTTTTACATTTAATTAAAAATGACTTATTCAAAAAACTTTCAATACAAAAACAGCTGGACTTCACACCTCATCATATAAAGAACTCCAGTGCTGGGCAGCGCTAATCGAAAAATTAGTTCCGCTATTTCTAAAGCACTAATTAATTTATTTAGGTCCGCAATTTCAAAAGCACTAATGTCTTATGAAAATTAGGGGAAGCTAAATTCTAAACCGCTAAATAAATTCAACAATTGGTAGCTAGCAAGTTATGCAATATTTGCACTACACTGCCAACTAGCGGTCCATATCCTAGATGTTATTACTGTTTTTCTCTTACATTTTGTTGTTGGATGTAACTGGGACCCCGTGTACATAATCTCATCTCATCACATGTACTACATGCGGTGCAAATGACAATAAAGACTCTCTGACTCTGATAATAATATTGTTTGTAATAATAATCATTTTCTTTGAGTATAACCAATAGACAAAATACACAGAACAAAACAGACCCTGATTACACCCAAGAGTTCTTTTTTTTCTATTTTAAATCAGTTCTTGAATCCCGGATGATTAAAGGTCCATCAATCAATAATCTGGTAGTTTGTAGTTCATGATCCAGGGTAATATGTCCAGAAAAAAACAAATAGTTTGGTGCAATTTAAGTCCTACCGCACAGCTGCGGTGATCCGGTAGCTTGCCATCATCCTGGGTGGGAACAGGGGGTGAAAAAAACCCTGACCTAAACAAGGTCATAAACAAAACAAAAATTAGCATTACTATATACACAGGACTAAACTGTTATCAAAAATAGTTAAACATTCACATAGTTAAACATTCACAAAAACAAATAAAATAATTCCAGCAGGTATTTTTCAAGAATCATTCAAATGTCCTGTTAAGCACCTTGGTCAATGCAAGGCATTGCAGGAAGGTGCTATACAAATAAAGTTTATTATTATTATTATTATAACTTCAATTCAAAGACCACATCAACAGTACATAATAATAATAATAATAATAATAATAATGAATTCAATTTATAACGCGCTTTTCATTAGTGAAAATCTCAAAGCGCTACACACATTGAATGCTACACACATTCATACACCGGTAGCGGCAGACTACCATGCAAGGTGTAGTGATACACCTAACCTCTGATATTTTAGGCTTGACCTTCAAGTACACCTCTCTGCATCTCTTTGAAACTCTAAGTGTTACACCTTCTTGAAGCCCTCAAGGAGACGATTGGACACTTATATTGGTTAACAATTATTATGAATTAATGGACACTAATTAATCAGATTGAATTTTCTCTTTAATGTGTGTTAATTCAGAATTGATCAACAGTATATTTTGTCATTTTAATGATGATCTGTTACTTGCATGAGTTTGACCTTTCTGTTTTATTTCTGCAAGAGCAAGCAGGCTCTGATTCTAAGACACAGTTCAGGGTAAACGGTTAGCTGTTGCTTCCTTCTCTGTTTTGTCTATGAAGTTAGCCATAATATTCTCTGTGCTCACAAGCAGGCCACCTGGCTGTTTATGTAAACAGTTTTCCTGTTGTCCGTCAAGAGACTTTCTGCCTATGGAATTAAACTTCCATCTTTTATTTTGTTAAACCAGCCTGTAGCCATTAAGGAGGTGGGGAAGACCCCGCCTCCCATATAAAGGTCATTTCCTGCATTTTTAGTTAGTTTTTTGGAGAGAACTAACTGACAACCTGCTTCTCTCCTCTGGAAAAGCTGGAGACGTTCCGGTCATATGTCAACTCGACCCACGTCTCAGCTGGAATCATAGTAAAGCCTTACTGTGATCCTTTCACTCATTTCTGGAAGAATTTGTTTTCTGAAGTTTCATTTTGAAAATCAGTCTGTGCGCTTGACCGTTGTTTCCTGCCGAGGGAGGCGAGTTCCTCGTATCGTGAATCAGCCACACACGCTGAAGTCCCAACTGGACGGCCGGTGGACAAACTCATCCACGCTTGTCCAGACACTTCTCCACTCTTATCTCCAAGAGACGAACCGTCAACAGGTAACGAGTCGTGGTGTGCTTGAACGTGCGGGAGCCCAGCAGCTGCTCGTGTAGGAAAAAGGTGTCACCCAGTCTGGTTCAAAGTAACCAACTTTAGTTAACTTAGCTTCCAGTACTCCTTCCTCCTATTTCTTATTTTTCATAAGCATTTAATCTGTCAAGTAATGTACCAACAGTTTAAGTTCCTAATTGTCTGTTTGTTTAATTTGAATTCTTGTCAACGTAGTTATTAAATCAGAGCTAATATCGATACAAATGTTTAATGTAATTTTGTGATAATTTCAATAAAAGGTCTATTTTCTGGTAGACCAACATAAGTTGGATTCCCTTGTGAAATTACATTTTTCCTAATTACAGTAAAAGCAATTTAGTATCGTAAAAAGGAAGAACTCGCGCATTGGTGGCAGTTTGTGCATGATAAAATCTGCTCAGACCTGCGCATCTACGATAATGGTGGTCCAGCAAAGCCTGGTTTATACTTCTGTCTTACGTCTTTTACCCCCCGTTGAGTGAGAATTTGAGTGATAAAAGGTTGCGCAACTTCTGGCTGCACTCCTGCTGTGATCCCCCGGTGACAGCCTGTCTTGAATGCAGCGTCTTGCAGTTCTGCTTGGGGGCCACGTACAAGACGGGCTGTCACCGGGGGATCACAGCAGGAGTGCAGCCAGAAGTTGCGCAATGTTTGTTCACTCAACGGGGGGTAAAAGACGTAAGACAGAAGTATAAACCAGGCTTAAGTGTTTAAATACCATACGCCATTATTTCATTACAAAGGTGCTTTCCAGTCCTACCGGGAGCAACTCAGGGTTAAGTGTCTTGCCCAAGGACACAACGACACATGGTGTGGGGAACCGGGATTTGAACCGCCAACCTTCCGATTGGGGGATGACTGCCATTACCACTACGCCACGGCCGCCCCAATATATCAACATATCAAATTAAAGTTACAGATCAAGTTTTAAAGTGCACTTCCAAGTTGTATCCAAGTTTAATTCATATAAGAGTCAATTAAGCTTAATTTACTTCAATATTGTTTCAAAAAACAAATAGTAATTTCTTTTTTCTTGCGCAACCCAAAATAAATTAAACCAATTCCAAATTTCTATAGGCAGTCAACAGATTTAATGAAAAGTAACTAAAATGATCCTAAAAGGATGAAATTACAAAAATCAAAGGATTTATTTAATACTTTACGTATATATATTTTATTCGGCCACGAAATTAACAAAAAGAGAATGATCTTTTAATCACTAAGACCACTTTTAAATCTCAAATACACGGGCGTGTCGCCACCACATTTCTATTTCATAAAAGAAACCCAAATACATAAAACGAACGACTCACCGTCGAGTGGTCGACACAAAACACACAATACAATCCTCCGGCCGCGTTAATTTAGCTTGATACAGCGGGGTTCTCCCATGATTTATGAACACACCGAGCGCAACCAGCTAGCCACAGAATTAGCCCCCGAGTTCACCTCTGACCCGGAAGATGTCAAGATGGAATAGTCCATTTTTAGTAGGGGGATACAGAAATCGACCGGTTTTTGTATTGCGTTTTTAATGATCGTTTTCATCGTAACTATAATTATTTTTATGTTAAATGTACATTAACAAGCATGAGCAATGTTAGGGATGTAGGTGACTGGCCGGGGCGCGGCGGGGCCGGGGCCCCTGCTGATTGGGAGCCCCAGGCAACGGCATCATTTGCCTACATGGTAGATCCGCGTCTGTTCTCCCCTCTGCTGCTCCCCCTCCCTCCTCTCTGCTCCCGGTGTACTTGCACCAAGGGGGAAAAAGCAGCTACGAGAGCCAGCGAGAGCCCGTAATAAGTTTTTTCGTTTTTACTGATAGATAATTAGTTATTAGCGGTACTGCATTTTAAATAAAAATAGCACAAATCCACTTATGAATTATAAAAGTTAGACAATCCGCTGTAACGCTGACAAATAGTTTAGGTCCGCTGTAAGCGGATTAGCGCATTAGCGCTCCCCAGCAGTCAGATGCCCACCACTGAAGAACTACATCGATTTTACCAACAAAGTTCAACATTTGAAGCTAAAGGCCATGGCAAAGCTCAGCGTACAGGCAGTATGCCACACTACGGCGTACGTACGCAGAGGCACAAGCGTAGCCCCGCAGGGCACGAAAGCGCAAAGCTCAAATTTTACGACCGCGTACGCGATACGCATTGTCTCACAATAAATTGCCCGACGCAGGACTGTTTTGTATGTTACACAAATGAATGAAATTCCCCTTCTTCATCGCTGATCTGGACTTTTATTTTGTTTTTTTGCCAAAAGTCAAGTAATTGCTTCCTCCTCCGCAACTCCATGACTGAAATGAATGAATTTGTCACGAGCGAATAATAACTCATGTCCTACGTGGCTGCGCGACGTTCTAAATATTTCCTGGTGGGCTGTGGGCTGCAGGACCAGGGCTCCCTGTTTTTACTTTTATTTTTTAGAACTTTTTATTAACATACAGGTATTCCCCGTCTTACGAGCGCTCTTACAAACGAGGTCCCGGACTTACGAGCTGACGAACGAGCAGTAAATTTGTAAAAAAATACAGCACTTTTTTGTGTTTTTAGATGAAAGTGTGTTAGCTAACCGTTTGGAAACACGTTTCTGAGCATGTTTATGAAGTAGTATGAATGTTTCATTATTGATTTGATGAAAACGAGTGTTCGTAGTAGCGCTATCATAAATGTTCCAACTTACGAGCAAAAATCCGGACTTACGAGAACACGTGTTTCTTGTTCCGACGTACGAATTTCCGGTTTACGAGCAACTCATAAGTACGGAACTCGCTCGTAAGTCGGGGACTACCTGTATAAAGTTTAGAAACACAGCAGCGGCTGCAGCCGAGCCAGCTCAGGCCTTTTTTTTTGTCTCCCACTCGACCTGTCAATCAATTGAGTAGGCGTGTCAGCAAATAACCAATCAGCAACCTCAGTTTGTCCCGTAGGTAGACGCTCTGCACGCAGCTGCTCAAATTACAACAAGAATTTGGAGTGAAAACACGAGCATTTAACGCGAGAACGAAAGCAGAGCTGTGCCAGCGAATGCGTGCGCACAGAATGCGTGAGTAGAGTGGCGTATAGGCCGTACGCTGAGCTCTACCGGAGCCTTAACCCCGGGAGCAACTCCTGTATCGTATGATGTGACTTCTCTTTTCACTTGCATACCCATTTCTGAAGCAGTAGAAACCGTCAGAAGTCGACTTCTACTACAAGACAAGGACATAATTAACAGGACCAACTTAACCCCAGACCACATCTGCACCCTGCTGGATCTCTGCCTCGCCATCACTTATTTCAAGTTCAATGACAGATTTTACAGACAGAAGCACGGCTGTGCCATGGGATCTCCAGTGTCACTCATTGTTGCTAATCTTTACATGGAGGAAGTGGAACAGAGAGTCCTTAACTCCTATGAGGGAACCGCGCCAAGCCATTGGTTCTGATATGTGGATGATACCTGGGTCAAAATCCAAGCGAGGTGGAAGCGTTCACCAGACACATTAACTCGGTTGACAACAACATCAAGTTCACCAGTGAGGATGCTAACGACAATAAGCTGCCTTTTTTAATTGTTTGGTTCACATGGAGGGAGAGGACAGTCTTAATATTGAAGTTTACAGAAAACCAACCCACACAGACCAGTATCTTCTGTTTGACTCTCACCATCTACTGGAGCACAAACTTTCTGTCATCAGAACCTTACAGCTGAGTTTTGTCCAGAGGAGGTGTCTCTCCTGTGTTGCTCAACACAGGAGAGACACCTCCTCTGGACAAAACTCAGCTGTTCACCTCCACCTCACGGACAAGAGACACTCATTTGAGGACCAGAATGTGCACATTTTGGACCGAGAACACAGATGGTTTGAGAGGAGGGTGAAGGAAGCTGTTTATGTTAAAAGAGAAAAACCTTCTCTTAACAGAGGAGGAGGTCTCAGATTTCAACTTTCTAAAACATATAATGCAGCTTTAGGACTGATTACCAGATGATTTTCACACCTGATGAGAACAGAGGAGCCTCGTCTGTGAATTAGACTAACAAAGCCCTTAAGAAACACCTACTGTTAAAGTGCGAGGTGTGATTTGTCAATCTACATAGGTTTGTGTGTATCTTATCTCAGCCTTTAAAACCTGAACCACTCTCTGCTCTTTGAATTGACAACAGGTCTAATGTTGAAGTGCAGGTGTTTGTAGTGCTTGGTGACCAACAATAAAATTCAGAGCCAGCTAGATGGAGCTCTGCCGGTCCTCTCCACCGGAGTCTCGGAGCTCCCTCAGGCTGGGTAGGGTGTAATCTCCCTGGTTCCGAGCTCCGCTGGTCACCGCAGAGGATCAAATGAGCTGCCGACATGCAGAAACACATGAGGCCAGTGTCTGTGTTGGGCATGCTGGCAAGTGCCTGGTAACTGGACTTTTACCCATGGAGCCCGGCCGGTCATAGCCTGAAGAAGAGACATGTGTCCTCCTTCCCATGGGCTCACCACCTGTGGGAGGGGCCAAAGGGGTTGGGTGCAATGCGAGATGGGTATTGGCTGAGTGTGGGGACTTTGACGATCTGATCCTCGGCTACAGAAGCTGGCTATTTAGATATGGAATGTCACCTCTCTGGTGGGGAAGGAGCCTGAGCTGGTGTGTGAGGTTGAGAGGTTCCGGCTAGAAATAGTTGGACTCACATTGATACATGGCTCTGGCTCTGGAACCAGTTTCCTTGAGAGGGGTTGGACACTCCTCCTCCCTGGGCTGCCACCTTACCGTGGTGGAGGGGTTTGAGTGTCCCAAGGATCCTAGGATCTATGCTGTCAGGGGCTTCATGCCCCTAGTAGGGTCACCCAAGGCAGACAGGTCCTAGGTGAGGGACCAGACAAAGTGCAACCCAAAGACCCCTTTTTTTTTTTTCACATATTTTTATTGATATTTTTGCATATAGAACAAAGGTATTTACAAACTCAAGGGTATAAAAGTGTTGAAGATAAACAAACTTTTCACACCTTTGACTCTAACATGCCTTTTTTTTCAGGAACACCAAACACATACAGAACACCTCCAATAGTAAAACACGGTAAAGTGAAAGTAATAATAAATAAATTATAAAACAATATAAATAAATAAATAAATAAATAAATAAAATAAAAAAGGGGGAAAAAAACTAGGTGTGTAGAGGAATTTGTGTTTCTACATTAAGGCAACAAATTCCATAAATGGCTGCCAGATAGAGTAGAATTTGTTCAAATTTCCAGATTTAGTATATCTAATTTTCTCCACTTTCAAAAAGGACATTACCTCATTTATCCACATTGTGCTGGATGGAGCTTTAGTTGATTTCCAATTACAGAGAAGGTGTTGCCTAGCGATCAAGGATGTAAAAGCTATCACCTTAAACTCTCTTGTGGAGTATTGACTATATTGCTCCGGGAGACCGAATATGACAGTATAAGCCGAGATGTCAATAGTTTTCGAAAGTACGATCAATATGGTATGAAAGTAAATTTGCCAGGAGTTCACAAGGGCTGAGCACGAAAAAAACATATGTGTAAGATTGCAGGGCGAGCCTCCACAGCGGTCACAAACATCTATTACATTAGGGTAGATCCGTGCCAGTCTAGATTTTGAATAATGACATCTGAATACCACTTTGAACTGTATCAGGCTCAGGCGGGCACATATAGAGGTATTATGAATAGCCA